>JAQRGC011916431.1:0-17691 GCA_028659135.1 Plantago lanceolata
AGAAGCGTCAGATCTGAGTTTCAGATCTGATTTCACGTAGTGTGTGTTTTTGTTATAACCCGGTATTGCCCAACCGGGTCAAACTGGATCCGCGAATTTTAACTACAATTAGTAAATTGCATATTAGCCCGGTCTCTCCCTAAGTTTAAAAAAGACGGACTCTTATGAGACTTTGTGAAAAAATAATTAATTTGAGAAAAATTATAAAAATCGAGATGTACTTTAAAAACGGTGTCTAACGATTAAAAAACGATGTCCGACACTACGAAAACGGTGTATAACTAGCACCATTAAAAGTGTGTCTAGATCATTTTCTAATGTTGTCCGTGCCTAGACAACATTGTCTGTGTCTAAAAAATGTTGTTTGTGTCGATTTTTAAATAACTTGGGAGGGGACAAGGGGGATAAAAGTAAGGATATTATAATACCTTATTCAACATATAAGACCAAATTGTAGCAAGAAAATTTAGTAAGTGCATTTTGTAAAATGAATGGACATATAAGTGTAAACGGTAGCCGACCCACAAGTAAAATACCTCTGCCCGAATTCATTTCGTTACTTTCACTCTCCCCCAATCCCTCCCCCAATCCCTTAAAAAAGATTGTAGAGAGAGAAAGAAACGAACTGGAGCTTCCAGCTGACCACCACCGACCAAAAACCCTAAATCCCTCAATTTCAAAACCTAGAATTTCAATTCCGAGTAGAAACCTAAAGCTCCAGCTATGATGTCAGACACTTACTGCTCCGACTGCAAACGGAACACTGAGGTGGTGTTCGATCACGCTGCCGGAGACACTGTCTGCTCCGAGTGTGGTCTGGTTTTGGAGTCTCGTTCAATCGACGAGACCTCCGAGTGGAGAACATTCGCAGACGATTCCGGTGACCACGACCCCAACCGTGTTGGTGGTCCTGTTAACCCTCTCCTTGCTGATGCTGCTCTATCTACCGTGATTTCCAGGGGTGCCAATGGCTCTAATGGTGATGCTTCTCTTTCCAAGCTCCAGAATCGTGGTGGTGATCCTGATCGTGCTCTTGTGCTTGCCTTTAAGACTATTTCTACCATGGCTGACAGGTCCATCCGAGTTATTTGTTTGTTTACTGACTTTTTGAAGTTAATTCAAATAAGCTATGCTATTATGAGTCTTTTGGTGCCTGGGCTTGGAATTGTCATCAATTTAAGAGTCCAGTCTAGTATACGGTAATTGGTTAGATAGATACTCGGTTTTTAAAGTTGGGGAGCTTTTATTAGCTGGGTTAACTTACTTTGTTGAAGTCTCATCAATGTTGCCTTCAGGAATAGTGCTGTTATGTTTCTTGTAGTTTTCGTCTTGGATTTTTATAATTTCAAGTGTTCAATTCTCCTGAAACATTAAAAACTGAATAGAACTGAATTGAAGGAGGAACCTGAACTTATTTGAAGTATAAATTTCAACTCAGCAAACCTGAACTCCTGAACTTATTGAAATTGAACATGAACTGAACTGAATAGAACTTAATTTAAGGAACTTATTGAAGATGAACAGAACTGAATAGAACTTAAGAACAAAGCCTTATGTTGTTCTATATCTAATTATTAGCAGATACTTTCGAATTTGTATTGCATTGCTTAAATGTTTTTTTGAGAGGTTTCATATCAAGGACTTGAGGTAAAAAAAAAATATTCACTGGGATAGCACATACTTGGAAACGGATATAGAATGAGAATAACTTCTGAGATGGTGTAATGGTCATACATATGTAAATTAGAGAATATGTGACCAACACTTGTGTGGGTGGTTCTGCTGTGGTATTGGTTTTTCCAATATTTAAGTTGTCTGTGCAAATTAAAATATGCATTCTTTTTCCTAATAATTAAGTTGTGTGTGCAAACTAGAATATGCACTTAACACGGGGGTGTGGGGTGTGATGTATGGCCCTTTCTAATATTTAAGGTCTGTCTTAACTGTTAAGCTATCTAATTCAATTTTTTGCCATATTGAAATGCTTAAATGCGTATTTCTTATCTGACATAGATAATTCTCCTTGTTCAGGTTGAGTCTTGTGAACCTCATTAAGGTATGTACACTGCTCATCATTGTGTTTTTCTTCGCTCAATGTCTTTAATAGACCGACTGTCTTATGAAATTTTGTTGGTTAAGTGGGTGTTTGCTACAGCTTAACTTATCAAGCAGAAGTTGCTTTTTGAGTGTTTACGACATCTTATATAAGCTGACACAAATTCTCTTAAGTTGGATAAGTTGAAGCTGGAGAAGCTGGCCGAACCCTCCTGCAGAAACTTCTCCTTAAATTAAGCTGGATTCTAGTTGTTTTTTCCAATAAATTGATTTTGCACACACTACTTCCCACCAAATTCTCTAGTAAGCCACTTTTACCCATTTCTCCTTGACTTAATCTACTTATTTTAGGTTTAAGCTATTGCAATTTTGCAAACACCCCCTTATCACATATGAGTATATCATTTTCTTTTATCTCCAGAACTATACTGTTGGGTGCAGAATGATATTTAACTTGTCCCTTTTCAACCTCTATAAATTTGTTTCAAGGAAGAGCCCTGATTGGTGGAGCATTTTGTGCTACAGAGTGTCCACACAACCTTCTTTCTATACTTGCCATGAAGATAATATATTCTCACTTTCTCAGTATCCACCAAATTGTGAGATTCACAGTTCGTTGCATCAGTGTCCCACAAGGGTAGAAGGGGTGTGCTCATGGTATAGGGCAGTTGTCAATTTATAGATGAACTTGCATTATTTGTGAGTTGATGGTGACTTAGAATTCTTATCAGGTTACGACTTACGGGCTTGCGTTTAAACTTTAAAGCATGTATGTGAACAACTCTTGGTGTGGGTAGGGCATGGGTTTAGGGGAAAAGAAAAGGTGTTCCAAAGTTAACGTAAAATACGGAGAATTCAACAAACCGGTTGAGTACCAAGAAGGTTTGTGCATAAATGACCGTTTTAACTCTATTCTCTCTTGTAACTAGATCAAGAAAATTTCAAGAATGTATGATGATCAAGGAACCATTGTAAAGATTCCCCATCCCGTCTCTCCCTTTTCTAGTTTTTTCCAGAAATTAGGACATGAAATATTTAGCTTTGCTGCCCCTTCATATTATTGTATAGCAGTTGAGTTGATAACAACCAGAATATGTACTGAAAAAACCAAACTATACAGTTGTGTCTTATTCAAACCTGAAACTTTGTTATTTTATGTGGTTATTGAACATGTTCGGGTGAGATAGGGTCAACCCTGCCCATATCTGAAACTTCGTCACTTATGCTGGTACCCCTCTTTTCCTTTTGTAGTTTCTGCGAGAAATTGGAACATGGAATATTTAGTTATGCTGCCCCTTGATATTGTTGTATATCAGTTGAATTGATAACAACAAGCACATGTATTCCAAGGAAATCAAACTATCCAGTACTATACTATGTGCCTTACTCGCACCTTAAACTTCATCATTTTATGTGGGTATTGAACATGATTGGGTCAGATAGGGTCAACCGTACCAATATCTGAAACTTTGTCACTTATGCTGGTATTGAACAGGTCTGGGTCGGGTCAACCCGGTGTGTTACGGCTTAGAAGTCTAATAATGTGTTTAATGTTTGTTAATGGCAACTTGTTTTGTGATGGTCTTTTCCATTTGTAGGATCGGGCTAGCGAAATATATAAAAGGTTGGAAGATCAGAAGTGTACAAGAGGAAGAAACTTGGAGGCTCTTGTGGCTGCTTGCATTTATATTGCTTGTCGGCAGGAAGGCAAGCCCCGCACTGTTAAAGGTGCTGCCTGATTCCTGATTTATTATTGTTTCCTGTTACCCCCTGTATGATAGTCCTCTAAACATGTGAGTCTCCATTAGAAATATGCTCCATTGTTTCTGGAGCAACAAAGAAAGAAATTGGTCGAGCCAAAGAATTTATCGTCAAGCAGTTGAAGGTTGAAATGGGTGAAAACATGGAGATGGGTACCATACATGCAGGAGACTATCTGGTAAGTTTGGATGTCTCATAAATTAGTCAGAACTAGCTGTTGAACTTAGTTTTGAATTGCTGAATGAGTTTGTAGATATTCTTGCATTCATGAGTTTTCACGGTGTTACTGGTTATCTTATTTCCATTATTTGTTTGGATTTGTTTTGCAGAGGCGATTTTGTTCTAATCTGGGTATGAGCAATGAAGAGGTCAAAGCTGTCCAAGAAACTGTAACAAAGGCATCGGACTTTGATATTAGGTGTGGTGATATCTTTTTATCTCATTTATCGTCTGTCTTGAAACAATCTCTCTTGGAACTCCGCATTGTGGCCATTTTACCTTATTCATTGGCAGTCCTGTCCCCTCGCCACTTTTATCATAAACCTCATGCTAACCATGACATTTTGTGACGTTTAATAATGGAAGTCATATGCCAGTATCAGTTCCCTGTAGTTGATGTTTGTTTTGACTAGTTTTGATTGAACCACCATCTTAGATAAGAATGCCGAAAATGTTCTACAGACAAACCTAGAATACACTGTCCACACCTAGCATATGCTTGGATTTTGATTGGGGCTATGGATAGTGTAGAAAGTTAAAAAATAAGGATGCTGTGTTCATTATCTTCTCAAGGTGATGTCTAGTGTTGATGACCTGATTTATCTAGAAGTGAAGTGATCTGATAAATGAGTTGGAAATGTCACATATAACGTTATAACTTGTAGGACATGTATGAGGAGACTGACATCAATTTGCTTATGGTATAATACTCCACAGGCACCTCAAGTGGAATTAAATCATTCTCAATATGAATTAACTGTATAAAATGCAGTGCAGTTTCACTTGGGATATTGCCCCGCTAAATCATATATTAGCGAATCCACCATGGTTTATTATGTTTGTTATGCCAGCTGCTGTGCTATCAAACAGTTATCTTTTCAAACTCACCCGCATATGTTTTTCTTGTTGCAGGCGGAGCCCTATATCTATTGCTGCAGCTATCATATTCATGATAACTCAGCTGTCAGAGTCAAAGAAACCATTGAGAGGTTGGCTGTTCAATATGTCAATCATGTTTACTTGAGGGCTCTATGACTGTGTTTGCATTCTCATACACCGACTCACATGAACTCAAAACTTATTAACATGACCCAAAACTTCAGAATAAACAAAGTGTGACCATAAGGTCCATAACTTTGGTTCAGTGGTGTTTTGGTGCGTTAAAACAGAATAGAAACCGTTTCATTTCTTTCTGAGAGATTTGAAATACTCTGCTTCAAGCTTAAGCTATGAAAATCGAATCTATGAAATCTATGAAAATTGTAACATACAGAGTTTTATCTCACTCACAAGCATAAAGCTAAAGCTATGCTTATTAGTTGGCTTTATCATATGTTTGATAATTTTATTGTTCCTGGTTCTAAGTGTGTTGTGGATAGCCCTGTTCTTCCATCTGACATTGGGACGAACATTTTGGAGAAGGCAAAATCTGATATGGGGATTAAGCCTTGTCTGTCTGAGTTGCATTCAAGATGATGTGTAGATATTTAAAATTGATGGTGCACTTAGCTTCATGTATGTCATGGATGGCCTAGTTATTACATCTGACATTGGCTCTAATGTCTTGTTTGTTTGTTTGACTTAAATTTGAGATGATGTTTGGTGCAGAAATCTCGGCAGCTACAACAGTTGCAGAAGGCACTATCAAAAATGCTTATAGGGATCTCTTCCCGCATGCTGCCAAGATCATACCAGAATGGTATGCGAAGGAGAAGGACCTGAAAAACCTGAGCAGCCCAAAAGCGTAAATTGTTGGAAGTTTCATGTTTTGTATTTTGGGAAAGATATCAGTGATACTTGAGAAGTACAATATAGTTTCACTTCTGGAGTATATTAATTGGTGGCTAATATTGTGGTTCCGTTTGAGATTGTATTAACCAAAATTTGCTGTATCATTATGTATGAGTTCTTTTATGGGATCTGTGGGGTTTCTTACGCTGTGCCTGTTGTATATGTTGTCTTGCATTTTGTTGATGGTTTTCTAGTTACCCAGAGTACTGAACATTCCATTGTTTGGTTTGTAGAGCGCAGATAAGCTGCAAATGCAAGTAATGTGCTCATCAGCTCATGTATAATGTTTTGTGTTGGCTTCTTGATTCCATGGTAAATACTAGTTCATTCATTCATTCAAAAGCATAGTACATCAGTAGGATTTCCAGCCGGAACAGTACTCCGGTAGGTTACATGGATAGATCATCTTGAACTAGCTTATCTAACCATAATGGGCACATATCCCATATCAAAAGTCTAGGTTTAACATACAAAGGAGACACATTCAAATACAAATTATTGTTATTGGATCTAGTACATCGGGCATCTTCAATTTGAGGTTGAGAGTCTCATGAAAATCAGTCTTTCTTAAACATTAGTAAATTCATCATTTTAATTAGTATAAACTAGAGTAGTGTATTCAACACTTAGATGGAAAGAATTTTGACTTTCCTAATGATCAGGAAAAGTTGATTTTCCTAAGACTTCACCTTTGAGGTTGAAATCTTCTGCCTTCCTTAGCTAAGAAGTCTGCAGTTTGATTCTCTTTCCGGAACACAAAAATAACTTGTACTTGCATGTCTCCTTTCTTTCCCATCAGAGCACGAACATCAGACACCAGGTGGCTATGTTGCCATGCTGGTTCCTGCTTCCTGGAGATACAATCAATGGCATATTGTGAATCTGAATGGAGAATTATACGTCTAAAACCTGGTTCCTGATTCCATGCTAAATGTTAGAACTTTATTTGTAATTTGTCTTTAAAAAAATCTTATTTTATACTCCCTTCGTGAAGCTGGGGGTCGGGCGAGAATTATGGGATTTTGGGATTTCGGGATCGGGAATTTGGGATCGGGATAATTTTTTCACGTCCCAATCCCATCCCAAATAATGTCGGGATTTTTCGGGATTCGGGCGGGAATTCGGGAGTTCATGTGTAGTTTTATTTATTGTTAAGACATGAAAATCGATGACTTTTTATACATGGAATGCTATAGTTTTTTAATTAATTTGATAATATTGTTATCAAGATAAAAATATTACGAGTACTCAATCAACATGTAACGAAATATTAATAAAGTAACTTCAATTTGAAAGTCGAAATGAGACAAAATCTAGCAATTAAAATGAAAATATCGATGTCTTCAAGTGCCATTAAAAAATAAAAAGAAAACTGGCATGTGTGTGTGTCTATACATACAATACATACATACACATACATAAAGATTATATGTATGTAGTCCCATTCGGGATCCCAATTCCCAATCCCATCCCAAATTTATATATGGGAATTTGGGAAATGTCCCAAACGGGATTGGGATTGTCGGGATCGGGATATTCGGAAAAATCCCAATTGGGATCGGGATTTTCCCAAAGTCCCAACCCAAACCCCCAACCTTCGTCCCACAAATCTTTAACCACTATTCTTAGCGCGGAGTTTAAGAAGGGAGATTAAAATAAGAAAGAAAATGAGAAAGTTAGTGGAGTATGTTATTTTTTAATTAAAAATTAGTTGTTAAAGTGAAGTGTGGTGGTAAAGTTGTAATATTGTTGTAAAAAATAATGTTGTTTATGTGTGGGGTATCTTCCATTTTTAGTAATGGGTAAAGTTTTGTAGGACACCTACAAAAGGAAATTGGGTAAAGTTTTGCGGGACGGAGGGAGTAAGTATTACAAAAAAGATCCCAAATTATAAAATTAATACAAATTACCACTAACACTTTTTAAAATATAAATTCATTACTTATACTCTACAACGAACTGTACTAATAACCAAAAGATTCCAAACTAACAACCGGCGCATGAGAAGCGAGGGAAGGGCTCCGTCCTTTCCTTTCTTTCCCTTTTCCATATCAAGCCTCTTACTCTATTTATTTCCATTATGTTTTTACTTCTTCAGCTCTTCTCCTCAACCTACGTCACTTTTCAGTTTCCCCTAATCCAATTTCATGGATGCTACAACCGCATCACCACCTCCGACCCACCGCACCACCGTCGTAACTCCAACACCACTAGTGACGGTGTAAAATCATGTCCAATCCGTTAAGTGCGTTACGATGGCACGTCCTAAGGCGAACTAAGGTATAAGCACTTAAGTAGTGCATTCTTAAGTACGAAACTAAGTACGTCCGGTCTCATCTAGAGACTTAGGACCCGAATGACAATCAACAGTGTCAAGGTACTTTGGGACTATAAGGAGAACCCACATGTTATATGGCAAGACATAGGTCCAGCACATATATGAAGGTTCGAAATGTTCTCCTAAACGTCCACCCTCTATTAGCAGAACTGAGTTACCAAACCAAGTACCAAGCCTTACGTCCGGTTAAGGTCATAGGATCGGACAGTGTACCAAAGGAACAGATCAAACTCTAAATACCATGACTATCTTATAGAATGTTCTACTAGTCGGACGTAGCTATGCTACTCCGGAACTATGTTATGCAGAACATTCTACGTACCGTACGGAACCATGAAGAATGTCACAATTGCCGTTGATTAGGTCAGATTGGACTTATGCCCAAGCCCATTTCTCAATGGGCTTGCACCTTCATGTAATGGTGGCTTCACGAGAGGCGTACACCTGTCACGACCGTAAGAGCTTATGAAGGTATAAGGGCCAGCCTATATAAGGCCAATGGATCTAAGCATTGAAGGTAAGCATTCAATATTTCCTCAAATACCACACTACACTTTACTACTCTTATCCCTTTTGGACCTTCACTCCTAAAGGACCTTAAGTGAACAATTCAGTTTGACCAAGGCAGACCGGACCTCCATCCTAACCCCCCCCCNGTTTTAGGTACCTATTCAACCGTACATAGTAGTTCGCCCATACAAAGATGTGAGAAGACTTATATCGGATTACACTAAAAAACCTACTCTTACCCTCAACATTTTGGCGCCGTCTGTGGGAATCTTTACAAAAGGCCAACCACTTCCTTACATCACTACCTGGCCGATGGATCCTCGGAGATCAATTGAAACCACTTCCACTTAGACACCTCCCATCACTCGGGCCCGAGGCAGACCACCCACCCGGGTGTACAGAGACAGAGGCAGGGGGAATTGTAGAAATGTAAAATGCTGAGCAGTCAAGTACTCATGTAACAATACGGAAAATATATCCTAATTTTAAATAACATTTAACAATAATAAATACTTTTAAAACCTCAAATATGTAATAAATAATCAAAGGGATTTTTCCAAATCCTACACTTGCAAAAATTCAGGAAAGAACAACGGTAAAAAAAAATGCTTATAACAATTCTAGCACTTATTCAAAACATAAACCAAAATTCCAAGTGGAACCCCAACCCCACTCTGTCTGTCGCTGAACTCCTAAGGTTGGTCACCATCAGCAAAATTTAGAAGGAAGGCAGTTGAATAGAGAGTGTGAGATAAAGGATCTCACTGGTGTTCAATGCAGTAGTGAGTTTAACAGAAACAGTAAAAACGATTTATATGCGGAAACGGTTTATATGCAGAAACAATTACAGAACAGTGAAACAGATCAGTCCAAAAATAGTAACAGAAACAGTAACAGAAGCAGTATCGTTGGTGCAACCCTCCTTATTTCTCCTACTCCCGGTAGCCCTTATAACTCCCCCTAGATAGCAAGTCTAGGCAGAAACAGAAACCCATGTACATTCGGGCAAACAGATTCTACGACCGTATAGACCTCAGCGACTTCTGCCTCGCGCCTATAGGGATTAGACTAGGCCAACGACCAAGTAAACTCGATAGTCACCGCTACCCAAGTCTACCTAATCGTCAACCTAATCGACCGGTCAACAGAAACAAAATAGAAACACACAGAACAGTACAGTAACAGTATCTCAGAAAAACCGAGTCAGAAATCCTGCAGAAGATGCATTACAGTACAGTATACAAATATGCAGTAAAGGTAAAGTGCCATACTTAGGGCAAAACATTTAGCGGAAACAACCTATCATAATATCTACATACATAATGCATACGTGTAACCTTCCTTGCAGTTGAAAATAATAGGTTTATAACGAACACTCACCTCAGAGTTGGATGAACTTAGCACGTAGTAAAATTGCACTACGGAGTAACAGGTGACACAGAACCTAAAGACAAACACAGAGTTACTACCTAAAGTAGAAAAAGGCTACAAACAAAAATAATGGAAAAAGGGTTCTAGGTAGGGATCGAACTCAAGACCTCCTAGTTACTAACCAAAACTCTAACCAATCAAGCTAGACAATTACTTGATATTAACTTCCATAAAGAATCTAAATAAACACTTTCTAGAACCACTTTCAGCACATAGACATAACGAAGTACATAGTTCAGTTTGGTTTTTCGGTAAGTCATGCACAGTACAATTCAATACGGTCTAGATACGGTCAATTCAAATCAGTCTTGGTCCAAGTGAAATTACAGTTTTACCCTTCCGGTTCTGAACATAGTATTTTGCTTTTCAGAAACATACAACATCTCAACCGCTCACAAATCAACACATCAGTGCACGAAAGTCAAATAGTCCAGGTCAAGTGAAATTACTATTTTACCCCTAAGTCTCGTAATTCATAAACAGTCCAGTTTTCAGATTCGATTCAAGTGAAAATACAATTTTACCCTTCCGAAATCAAATTACATAAAAGTCCTTAAGGTTTTCAGAATCATACAAACGCCTCAATAATTATCAGAATCATATACGAGCCCACAAAATTCGAACAACACCGGTCAAACAATGAAATTACTAAACTGCCGCTCAAGTCCCAAATTGCAGAAACCGTCCTCAAGGTTTCACAATTATCATCTAAGTCCCCATAGTTCAGTTTCAGTTCGGGTTCGATTCCAGTTTCATGCATCGGTTAATGCCCCGTTTGGTTCACTTCTCGATCAACTGTGAGGGAAACAACTTATGCGTGAGGTGCACATCCGGTTTTTGAAATAGAGGTGTACATTTCTGGTTTTTAAGCTCCCTCACCGTTTGGTTCGTAGTTTTGGGCAGTGCGTTTCGGGTGTGTTTCAGCCCATTTCGGTGCACATTTTGGGGTGTTTGGTTGGGCCAAATCGCACAGGTCAACTCTTATGTTTTTATGGCCCACAACTTATGAGCCCAAATTCGGCCCAAAACCCACCGTTTGGTTCATCCTTTCGTCTACGAAATGCAGAAAACTCACCCCCCCTTTCCGTTGATATTGCCGCGATCAATTTGACGACCATAACCCTTTCCCCAATTGACCTTCGCCGTGTTCTTTCAATTCCACTAATTGGGTCATGAATTGAGCGTGTTGATTTCACGATTACAGCTGTATGTTGCTTAGTTAACCCTACGTCCTCAATTTTGGTGAAATTTCCAGTTGATTTACGAATCCAAATTTGGTGATATTCGGCCGATTTTGCTCTGTTCTGGTGTGTTTTTGGGTCTGAATTGGTGATTGAGGTAAAAACAATTCGCGTCTTTATACTGTTTTTGCAAATGTCGATTGCATTTTTCATAATTGTGTTTGTTTGATGTAGACTGTGGATTGAATATTACTTCGTTGATAGCCTTGAATGGATATTACATCCTTTTTGAATTCATAAACTAGTGAATGACTGGAAAGTAGGCTTAAAAACACGATACCGATACGATGATACAACACATAATTTTAGTAGATAATCATTCATGATCAAAAAGCTTCTTCTTTGCCCGTGTAGTGTTTTCCAAACCTGGATGTTCACCTTCAACTTTCACAATGGCAATGAAGGCAGGGGACATTGGCGGGTAGGGCGTTCCATTGTCGAGTTTCCACATAGGCACTGGTTCTGGTTTGGGGGTTAAATTGATTGCAGGTGATGGTTGTAGTGGAGTGTGTGTAGGCGATGGGATTTCAAGTTGAAACTCATCCAGGCTTAGAGAGCTTGGAATAACAATTGCAGCCGTGCTTCGACGTGTTGCTGCATACAATGCGTCCCAGCCATAAAAAACAATCACCAGCTCCCTCCATATCTCTTCTCCCACATAGTAATACCAAAGAGCTCTGTCATCCTCCTGCTCAATAAATTTATAAGTCAGTCTTAGTATATGGGTTAATATAGATACGATAGGAATTTTTTTTACTTGTGATATGTTAATACCTGGACAGCCTCAAGCCAATCTTCAGATTTGGCCTTGAATGTGTCATCTTCTTGATCCCACTCAAATCCATGTCTGCTTCTGAGATTGTTAAAGACTTCATGCCGTTTCTTAAACAAAGCGACAACAATCTTGATGTCTTCGAGATCATGTGTTGTGCTGACCTGAAACGCAAGAGCTCTGTGTGCTTTTGCATAACCTACTTCAACTTTATGTGGCCATATCCACTCCTCCTCGTAGGCCAGATCACATAGAAGGCTCAGTAGTGATCTGGCGTGGTCTTTAGGAAAGCTTTGAGTGTAGAAAACATCATCTTGTGCCTGGCACGCCATGTGCATGTGGTTAGATATTTTAGGTTTTGTTTTGTATATGAGAATTGTGTTATATCTGCAGCCAAATATATATGAAGGTTGAGTCTAAGTTAAGGTAAATAGATGTTAAAACATGATTTGATGTGGAACCTTTAGCTTCATACTTTTTCATTAATGGTGTTGGTTGCAGGTGTATGTTATCCATTTTAGTCTTTGCTGCCTTATGCACCTCACCATAAATGTGGTTCATTTTCACAGAATTCATGTTAAGAAGGAGCAGACCTCTCATTTTGCAAGGTAGCATTGAATTGCTTTAGGTTCGTAATTCATGTAACACAATGTCAATCTTTTCATTTTTAAAAAGATGCAGAACATCTTTCACATTGCAGGTTAGGTTTGAATTGAATTATTTCCCTCTTTCATGAAACACATTGCCAATATTTTCATGTTGAGAAATCTGCAGTTTGATCTTTTACATTGCAGGCTATCATCTAGTTGCATTAGGTCCCTATTTCATGCAAGAAATTGTCAATCAATTCATCTACAACCATCTGCACACTCTTCATATTGATTCACATTGATGAGAAGTAACTCCCTATTGCCTAGGTATTGAATCTTCTTTTTGGAATTTTGTCTTTTGCACAATGTGTTGTTGTATTCATTGCTGAATCTTGCCCTGAAGCCAGATGTGGAATGAAATAAATGCAATGGAGTTGAGATCAACTTTTAACTGCTATAAGTATTGACACTTAGAACTTTACACTCATACCATCAAACCCTAAAAATCAAACCAACTCTAATTGCTCTTTGAAACATGTCAACATCTTCCAACAGCGGCTCTGTTCCAAATGTCGACAGCTCAAACCCTGCAAACCATGAAGGGTTTAACGCTTGTATGGATGTTGCTTTTGCAGGTGATGAGAGAAGGTGCTTGTGCGGTTTAACTCCACGTGCACACTATGCATTCACTGTGTTCAACACTGGGAGGCGATTCTTGAAGTGTCCAAAACCGGCAGACCATCAGTGTGCCTACGTTGACTGGCTTGATGTTACTCAGACAGAAAAGGAGATAGAGTTTGGAAAAATTGTGTATAAGAGGTTCTCCAGACTCAATGCTCAAATGCAGAAGAATACGAAGAGGTTGATGACTATGTTTGAGGGTCTAACTGGAGATTTGGAGAAGGTCACTGCTGAGTTCATTGAGTTGAAGAACAATTCTGTGGCGAGCGAAGATGTGCAGAAATTGGTGGAAGAGAACACGAAGCTGAAACTGACAGTTAAGGTCTTGGAGGAAATGAACAACAAGAAGCATTCCAGCCCACTTTTGGCATCTGCGTTGCCGTAATCATTTGCTTGGCCTGGATTCTCACAAGGGATGGGTAGAGTGTGGCTAGTAACTGGTTTAAGTGCTGGTTGATGATTTACTTTTCAGTGTACTAGTATTACGGATTCGGTACCTTTCATTTGGTGTTTAGGATTTCCCCTGTTTTTACCTATTTTGTCCATTTTCAGTTCGAGTCAGTGATGCTGTGTCTGTTGTGTGTTGCTTTCTGTTTGGAATTACCAAAGTTACTTTGGTGTTTGTTTCAGTTAAATGCTATTTCAGTGACTGAAAATGTTTAAGTCGAAACATAATGTTGAATAACCTAATAATGTAACTAATTAGGACATTAAAACATACATACACATTTGGCTAGAAGAAAATAATAATTTGAATCTTAACTTGTCTGAGAATCGTTCAAGTGTTGAAGAAGAACATCGCCCTCAGCATGGATTTGTTGAATTTCAGTATCACAGACGAACCACATATCATTCAAATGCCGTCGACGTTCGAGTTCTACCCTTAGGTTCTCATCATTTTGTAGTTTGAACTTGGCCGCATCCACCCATTTTTGCAAGTCAAACCAGTTGTAGCATTCTCTCCACCATGTCATGAGAGGCACCCTTTCAGGTAGCCTGTATACACATATACTTGGATTATCCCCTTCGTATTGCATCAGCTTGTCCTTGAGAAACACTTCACCTTCACATGAATTGATAAGCTTCGACCTAATTCTCATCCATGCTAAGTCCTCATTGTTTAGCAGGGGGTGAAGGGATGATGGAAGCTTTCCAAGCGGTGATGCATACCAGATGAGAAATGTAGATTTTGGCGTAATAGGAGGCACAATCTTGGTTACTATTGCATTAAAAAGATCGATGAAGCCAAATTTTGACTTGTTAATGTTATGGATGAAAGACACCCTTTCGCCATAGTAGACAATTTCGCCTTCACCGATCTCGTAGAATCGCCCCCCATGGTTAATCTTTATTTTCCAAATCTCAGGCAGTTGCATGACTTGGTTAGAATCTACCTCCACAGTCGTGATCGACTCGTTTGATCCAAGAGACGAGGCCATTTTACGAAAGCTAATTATGTAAATACTACTGTGAATAGTCTATGAAAGAAAGGCTGTTTATATACTGGTTTAAGCATCACGTTCCATCTCTAAATTCCGAAACTTTAACCAACAGTTGCACCCTTTAGAAATGACTTGCAACATTTTTAACTGTGGTTTAACTACCTATCTAGATAGCCTTTCATTATCCCCGTTGCTCAAAAGATTAGACACCACCCGAAATGTCTTCATTAAACATGGAATAAGAAGTACAATTACCATGACCCGAAGGTCACACTTAAACTAACCTCAACACAGATAGAACTAACTCAAAGCAAACTAAACAACCTGACAATTACGACTCTTAAAACTACTAGACAGACTCTTAAAACTACTCGACTTAATCTACGAAAGCAAGAAGACTGTTGGACAACAACAGGACATGGGTGGGGTGGAGCGATCAACGTGACTACTCCGTACGCTCCTTTTTCACAACAGCTTTTCCTTGGCAGACAGAAGGACTGGGACATTGTTTCTCCCCTGCAGGAATGCTTCCAATTGAAGAAACTGGTGATCCACTGTCCACATCCCAAATTATCTTCTTCTTTGATGGCACAACCTTCTTCGCACTCTCAATGCGCAATTTTTCTCGCTCAGCAGAAGTTATGAAGGAGTATCCTGGCGAGGCAACTGAAGGAGACGGAGACGCAAACTGCAGGGGCATTGCAAACACTGGTGAGGAATCACTTGATGGAGAGCCGACGACGTCGCTTTTCATGAAGGGAGAGCTTCGAGAGCTGAATGCTGGGCCATGGTAGTAAGGATCCGACGGCGTAGGACTGATGTCTCCTCCGATGCCGTTGGTGGGCGAGTCAGGGCCATAGTCAAAGCTGAATCCCTCAAAAAGAACACCAAGTTCAGCCGAAAGTTGTTCTCCAAGGTCCATATACCACAGAACGCGACTATCTTCCTCCATTGATGAAGTGAGCTTGTTAATCAATCAGTACTTTAATCATTGAGTACTTCATTTGATAAACATAAACAGAACAATTTCTAGGTTGAAATACCAACTTACGTTCATAAGAGCCTCCCACGCTCCGTCGTGGCCGGTGAAGGTGTTTGTAGCACGGTTCCAAGTGAGCTTGTTTGAGGACCTGAGCTTTGCGTACACCACATGGCGCTCATGCAGTTTGTTGAGGACCCTTGTGATGCAGCCCCTTGTGTAGGAAACCTGCAACTTATCCCAAAGCCTCTTTGCCATCACGTCCAGTGGCCGCACCCTCTTCATTGGCCAGGACCACCCCAGGGTATCAATCTGTAGATCAGTCATGCCGCTCAGCAGAAACTGAACGTGCTCCTTTGGGAAGCATGCATCGTAAAACTGGAGATCTTGCTGAGCAGTAGCAACTGAGCTGTTGCAAGACATTTTGTGTTTGAGTGTTGAGATATTTGCTATTGCTTGTTTGGTTGAGGTAGTGAGTCAAGTGATGAGATGTTCCTCAATTTATAGGCCAAAATTAGGGTTACAAAGCAA
This sequence comes from Plantago lanceolata, assembly GCA_028659135.1. NCBI lineage: Eukaryota > Viridiplantae > Streptophyta > Magnoliopsida > Lamiales > Plantaginaceae > Plantago > Plantago lanceolata. The sequence goes on from JAQRGC011916431.1 coordinate 16,342, forward strand.
GAATTGAATTCTCAACTAATCCTTTCTTGCTTTGGTAGGTGAAATAAGTGCCCAATTCAAATTAAAAATCTTTTTGAATGATCTTCTTAGACATTGTTACATGTTTCTATGTGTTAGGGAGTCACTTCAATTGCCATTTACATGGTTAGCATTAACTATTCCTTTCCATAAAAACACATGATAGCACACTCAATTTTTTGTAGAAGCCTTTATAGATGTCCACATTATGGATACAAGTTCATCGATCGATGTGACGCCCCGTCGGGAAGCGTCCTGCTCCCTAGCTCGACGCCACCCGCCTGCAACCTCCCTTCCAGAGCCATCTCTGCTCTAGTCGGAAAGCTACAGGAACGGACTAAAAATAAAACCCAACAATTTAAAAGCCATGCAGAAACTAGGATAGAGTAACATTTTTTTTAACCTGGATGTGGGCCCGTCCTTGATGTAATCACACCAGAACTTTAATCTCTAAGAGTTGGGCATCAAATAATTATCTTGATTTCCTCTTAAAGTGATAATAGATCTCTTAACAGACTTCACCTGAGGAAACATGGACAGAACAAAGGAAAGGAGTAAGTCTTTGATGACTTAGTAAGGTGTGAGAGAACAAGAATGTCAAGTAAGTTATCATGAATTGATTAGCACGAAACAGTATACAATGCAGAATGAAACAGGTGATGATATGATACGAGCTTGAATATCAGATACCAGCCATAAAACTCCCGAACAGTATAACTACAACCTTATAACTCCATCGAGGAGCGACCTCGAGAGAACAGGAAAACTGGCACGCCAAGGTTCATGCCGATCCAGATCATTGAATACCCCAACCACCGGTAGTATATCAGCATCTAGGGTACGATCTGCAGTAGATGACCTTAACCGTCGGTCCGTCCCGCCCGGTAGCCACCCACGACAGTCGAGGGCCCAATTCACAGACAGGAATGTTCTAGTAATTATAATTCATACTGCTCTGTATCATCTTTGAAAACGGAATACATCGCAACGCGATATACAATGATATGAACAAACAGAACCTGAACTCAAATCAGGTAAATCGAATAGATCACGATATACAACAGTGGAATGCTTTCTAAGCAATAATTGGAAGAGGAGTCTGGAAGTCAAGAACTCCACATAATTATTCAAATATAATATTGCAAACATATGAGATGATGAAAGGTACTGTCCTGATCATTTCAACATGACCAGTATAGGAAACAAGTCAATGTGTTGGCAGTACATTTGGACCAATGGACCATAAAGATATCAATGAGGCGATAAGAAGAATACGAAAGGAGGGTACAAGTTGATAGAGTGATCATGGAAAATGATAGAAGTAAAGTCATT
>JAQRGC011916884.1:0-15307 GCA_028659135.1 Plantago lanceolata
GTACAAATGTTTGTTTTGTTGCAGGGAAAGTACTTAAGTATATATACTCTATTTTAATTCTCGTAAATGTAGTACTTAAGTACTTTGTTTAATATTATACGTACAATGCGCGCGTAACAGGTTGATCCCTTCTTCTGCTATACGCACTGTAACGACCCGGCCCAACGGGCCGGCGAGGTTACTGCGGACGACTTTCCGGGGTGATATGCTGGCCCCAAAGACCAACACGGGTTCTAATCCGCGCACTTTGTCCTTACTCGTGCGCGCTCCGGGAACTTCCCAGATGGTCACCCATCCTAAAATTGCTCCAAATCAAGCACGCTTAACTTTGGAGTTCTTCTGGGTGGATTTCCGAAAAGAAAGGTGCACCTTGTTGGTATGAGTAGCGTTCTCAATCCCTTTAATCCACTGAAATTCTGGGGCGTTACAATCACCCCCACTTAAATTGCGCAACGTCCTCGTTGCGCCTGTCCCGAGACCAACCATCCGTGCAGGATTCTAGAGGTGGCCCCTACGGATTCAAGAGGTGTCCCCCACCATCGCATACAGTGTGGCACTTTGTTCCGCATGGCACTTAGTTCCTGCAGTTCCGGATAGTTCCGCTCTGATACCACTTGTAACGACCCGGCCCAACGGGCCGGCGAGGTTACTGCGGACGACTTTCCGGGGTGATATGCTGGCCCCACAGACCAACACGGGTTCTAATCCGCGCACTTTGTCCTCACTCGTGCGCGCTCCGGGAACTTCCCAGATGGTCACCAATCCTAAAATTGCTCCAAATCAAGCACGCTTAACTTTGGAGTTCTTCTAGGTGGATTTCCAAAAAGAAAGGTGCACCTTGTTGGTATGAGTAGCGTTCTCAATCTCTTTAAGCCACTGAAATTCTGGGGCGTTACACTCACTCTGTACGGGATCATCAAGATGCATGTAGATGTATCCCCTTTGGAGGGCGGAGCTCGTTGGTCCACACTTCCGAACACTTGTGCCTACGATTGTTTTGAGCAGCTTCGGGTAAAATATTTATCTTTTAATAAATTTTGTGATCATCCATTTTTATTAATCATGAAGTAATACAACTGTTTGTTTTGTTGCCGGGAACGTACTACACGTTTTCGAATATGGGGAGCCTTCAACGTAGTCACCACGAAACTGTACATGGACATGATTTACTTGCTAAAGAAACATCGGTCTAAGGGGAAACCGAATTGGGTGCCTCCGGAACGCTGGGAAGCCTGGCAGGAGTACTGGAATCGGATGAAAGGAGGACCCGTAGTGTAATTTCCTTTCATTATGTTACGAATTTATAACATTTGAATCGGTTTCTAGGGATTTGTAATCTCGAATGGTGGAACTTGGGATAGAATAATTTTGACATTGGCGAATTTTATTTATATATTTGCATTTTTAGTATTTCATTCGTACATTTTCCGTTTTAAATACATTTTTTATTTTGTTTTTTATAATTTAACCGATTTAAAAAACATAAAAATAAAACAGTATTCTGCCATATGGCGACGGATAATAAACCGTCGCCATACAATAGATGGTCAATTCTTACCTTTGGCCAGTTTAAAGTTGGCGACGGTTTACGAACCGTCGCCACATATAAGGTCGCACGGTCAATGCAACATCCGTCGCCAATGCCATCGCTAAATTGCAACGGTTGCATGAACCGTCGCTATATCTTTAGCTACGCCCGGTTTAGAGACGGCCTAACTATCCGTCACCATAGCCGTCGCTAAATTGTTTAGCGACGGGTCGCTGCCTATATAGCGATGGATAAATCCGTCGCTACATAGGCGGATTCTTGTAGTGTTTTCTTCCTGAGTGGCAGTTGTATCATTAGCCCTTGGAAAGGTGTTGCTAGAAACCTCTATCTTGATAGGACCATCATTAATGACAGTCACCATTTCATCACTGATAGCTTCCAGATGAAGCATCATGTTGTTCCTCCATTTCTCATAGTTTTCTGGCTTTAGAGTGGGAGCATCACCTAAATGTGACATCCTGAAAACACTAAACAAGACAGATCAAATGCAACTGGCAAATACTTCAAATACAATGCTCTTAAGAAACCACCTGCTCTGATACCACTTGTTGGTCCCATAGACAACAAGGTTAAAGACTAGAGGAGGGGTGAATAGTCAATAAAACATTTTGTGTCTAAAACAGTTTTCTCAGCAAGCACTAGGTGGTTGCTGATACTTAATCAATTAGAATAGCGGAAGTCTTTAAGTTAAGTACTCAGTAAGCAGATAATCAGCAAGAGCAGATAAACAGTAAACAGATAGCTTGCTCAAAGTATTTGCAGGAAGTAAAAACACACAGTTTATAGTGGTATCTGAAGGTGGCGTAATCCTTCAACTAATCCACTTCGCCCAATCCTAGATTTGAATTCACTAAGACAGAAAGTCAGGTTCCTTACACAACCTATCTAGTAATCCCAAACAGAGGTCTTAGCAACACAACTTCCCAAGTTGCTTGCTTTACTCCAAACACTAAAGCAGTTTCCTTAGCTTCAGCAAACAGAGTTTTCTTTACATTCCAGTAAAGTAGGTTCCCCCTAACTACAGTAACACGCCTTTTGGTGAGAGTGTGTTTGAGTATGGTTTTGAGAGAAAGAATTACTTTGCAGTAAACTCAATCAGCAGAAGAATCACAACTGTAATGCTTGTTCAGCAAGCAGTTGGAGGATTCTTGAAGTTCAAGACTTCACCAGTTCAAGAGAAAGAAAATACTTGTCGATACCACTTGTTTGAAAAACAAATATGGTTTACAAGTTTTCTACTCTTTCACAGGTAGATAGAGAAATAAGCTTCAGTCTTGTAAGGTTTTCAGAGCAAGGTGTAGAGAGATAATGATAGCTTGTAATTTGCAGAGTGAAAACGATGATCTTCTGGTATGCTCTAAGTCTTCCTTTTATAGTGAAAAATCAGTCCGTTTGAATTTCAAATCCATGAAATGTAAACTTTGAATTCACTGTCTTGCTTGTACTATTCTGTTATAAAAGTTTGTCTTCTTCTTCTTTTCTTCAGAACGGCTTTCTGCAGCATTAAATGCTCAATAGTACTTTTTATCAGCAGTGAATCAAGTACTTGTTCAGTAAGGGTTACAAATTGCTATCAGCAAGAAAATGTTGCTCTTTCAGCAACCAAATCTATTTGCTTAGAATTCAGCAAAAGACATATGTATATCAGCAAGGTAGTAAAGTCAACCTACTCTGTCATATAGATTTTCACTTGACTAATACCACTTGCTGAAAGGCTAATGCTTTCTTCAGCAAGAGTCAAATTCCTTCAGTAACCTTGTGTAGAATTTACTTGAGTCGTCATTCTTCATAGTCTTCATCTGCTAAGTCACTAGGTACCTCAATAAATTGTTTACACAACAAATACATCATCAGCAACCTAATAAAATATTAGGAATTAAAACTAATAGTCATGTTGAAACTTTCCTCTTGTACAAGTGTCCTTCTAACAGTTTTCCTATAGACTTAAGAGTACTAATTTATGGACTAATCCTAATTTAATCTTAATGGAATTGCTCATCAAAATTACAAGTTTGTGTGTTTGTTGTCAGGGTATGAAGCTTCTTCCTATGCATAGAGCATAAATTATTCACTGAATTATTTATATTCAGAACATTTGAAGTGTTTAAGAAATTTAGTCATGGATTATTTTTATCAAAAGGGGGAAATTTATAGGAAACTTGTAATTTTGATGAGTAATTCCATTAAAACTAAATTCGGATTAGTCCAGAAATTAGTACTCTTAAGTTCATAGGAAAATTGTTAGAAGGAAACAACTTGTACAAGAGGAAAGTTTCAGCAGGACTATTAGTTTTAATTCCTAGTATTTGTATTAGGTTGCTAATGATGTATTTGTTGTGTACAAAATTTATTGAGGTACCTAGTAACTTAGCAGATGAAGACTACAAAGATTGAAGATTCAAGTAAATTCTCCACAAGGTTACTAAAGGAATTTGACTCTTGCTGATGAAAGCATAAACCTTTCAGCAAGTAGTATTAGTCAAGTGATAATCTATATGACAGAGTAGGTTGACTTTGCTATATTGCTGATAGGCAGGTTTATTGCTGAATTCTTAGCAAAAAGAGTTGGTTGCTGAAAGAGCAACATTTTCTTGCTGATATAAGCTCTGTAACCCTTACTGAACAAGTAATTGATTCTCTGTTGATATATCGTACTATTGAGCATTTAATGCTGCAGAAAGCCGTTCTGAAGAAAAGAAGAAGAAGACAAACTTTTGCAACAAAATAGTACAAGTAAGACATTGAATTCAAAGTTTGAATTTTAGGGATTGAAATTCAAACGGACTGATTTTTCACTATAAAAGGAAGACTTCGAGCAAACAAGAAGATCACCATTTTCACTCTGCAAATTACAAGCTGTCAAGATCTCTCTACCTACTTGTCTGAAAACCTTCCAAGACTGAAGCTAATTTCTCTAGCTACTTGTGAAAGAGTAGAAATCTTGTAAACCATCTGTGTGTCTCATACAAGTGGTATCAACAATTTCTTTCTCTTGAACTGGTAAAGTCTTGAACTCCAAGAATCCTCCAACTGCTTGCTGAACAAGCATTATAGTTGTGATTCTTCTTCTGATTGAGTTTACTGCAAAGTAAATCTTTCTCTCAGCGTGATATTCAAACACACTCTCACCAAATGGCGTGTTACTGTAGTCAGGGGGAACCTACTTTACTGGTCTGTAAAGAAAACCATGTTCTGCTGAAGCTAACGAAACTGCTTTAGTGTTTGGAGTGAAGCAAGCAACTTGGGAAGTTGTGTTGCTGAGACCTATGTTGCGGGATTACTAGATAGGTTGTGTAAGGAAACTCACTCTATGTCTTAGTGAATTCAAGTCCAGGATTGGGCGAACTGGATTAGTTGAAGGATTACGCCACCTTCAGATACCACTATAAACTGTGTGTTTTTACTTCCTGCATTTACTTTCAGCAAGCTATATGTTTACTGTTTATCTGTTCTTGCTGATTATCTGCTTAACTAAGTACTTAACTTACAGACTTCCGCTATTCTGATTGTTTAAGTATCAGCAACCACCCAGTGCTTGCTGAGAAAGGTGTTTTAGACACAAAAAAGTTTTTAATACTATTCACCCCCTCCCCCCTCTAGTCTTTAACCTTATTGTCTAAGGGACCCACAGTACGTATTAAGTTTCTGTCATTTACACGTCTCATCCCAAGATGGCACTTACACAAATCTGCGCAATATAGTGGAGTTGAATGAGAATGACAACAACATACTGCTTGTGGAAGAAATGTCACCGACTGTAATATTTATTTCCTTATTTCTATAGCTATTGATGGTGTATAAATATCACCAAACGAATTAGAGGGCGCTCTATGAGAAAAAGACTAAGGACGTGTAGCCTTAAGTCGTCCAAAACTGAACAACAGAGAAATAAATACAGAGTCCCCGACCCTCAGTACCAAGCACCACGAGTCTGGCAGTCGAGCCATCAAGAGCCGACCTGGACTTGTGTAGGAGATAAAGGGAATAACATGAGTATGGGACTCGTGTAACATAACGTAAGAGCTTACACGACTCCCATACCTACGAGGCAGAGTCACCAAATTCTGCAAGAAGAGATACTTCCAACGACGTGTCCTCCACGCGTATGGTACTAGGGGGCCAAACGGGGAACCAAGCCTCTTGTTGGGCTAGCTAATGGGTCAGATCCATGCTTATTGGGCCTAAAGCCCAATAAGAGCCCATGGACCTTGTCCTTTAGCTTGGCTCAATCTAAAACGGACACTTGTCGCTCATCCAAGTCACCTAGTACAATCCTACACCTATAAATAGGCTCACCTAGCCTCATTTATGGACAAGCAATATCACTTGGTATTGAACATTGAAAAGAGCATTCAAGTAAGCTCCAACTACTCCACTCTCATACTTGGGATAAACTCCCAACAAGTAAAGTCTAAGTCCGTCTTGACAACTTTGGCAAGACGGGTAGAAGTAGACTCACCCCCTATTCCAAGTGCGCAGGTACTTAGCATATTAGCCCCAAGAAACGGAGTAAAGAAGAAGATTGCATACCCCCATCAATTTGCAAGGAATTTGGAAGAAGTCCCAAGCGCGCGACCTAAGTGTGGAACTACAAAAAGGCCCCGCATCATTGGCGCCCACCATGGGGCAGATTCTCTAAAATGCCAATCTTAATCCCCGTATTCGTGATGCCTCCGAAACGTGTACCCAAGGCTGCAAGCCGTAAGAAGCAGGGAGAAGATGCCACCCTGAGTAACATGGAAAGCCAACCTCCAGTTGGCAATGATGCGGATAACAACACAGTAGCGGCTCCGGTCCCCAGCCCCTCCCGAGCCTCACGCTCGAGGGGTACAGAGCGGAGCGGGGAGTCGCAGAATAGATCCGAGTCTCGTGCCAGGACCGCGTCACGAGCCACATCCGACCGCCACTCTAGCAGGGAGACCAGTCGGCACACTACCCATGAAGAGCAAACAACTGCCGAGCGTCTGACTCGTAGACTTCATGAGCGACAGACAGAGCTCCAGCGTGAGCGTGAGGCCCTAGAACAACGAGTGGCGGAACCCAGGCTAAGGCGACAAAATCCACGACCCCCGCGGGCCGTGGTACTCGATGATGGAACGGAAGTCGACCTTGATCGTCTCCCACCCGGGATGAACGATGAGCAACTCCTGTACTTCTTGGAATTTCTCAATGGTCGAAAGAGGCATGCTACGACCTCAAACCACCCGTCCCAGAGACAAAGGTATGATAGCACGAGAGCCAGAGACGTGGTGGACATCACGGACTCCAGATCCAGAAGAATGAGCTCAAACCATCGTGGGGACCAAGAGGCTGATAGTCGTGGAGAACCCACGAGGTTTGAATACTTGACCAACAGACGTCCCGTGGCAGAAAGGCTTGGCAGTGATCTTAGGATCAGACTCAATGCCCAGAGGAATATGAGAACCACCGGAGGCGAGGCCCTTAACATAGAGCATGACAACCGGGGAGCTGGCCAGACCACTCCACAGGCTGATGTTCCCGTCACGACTGTCGTGCCTGCCACGAGTCATGTACCCGTGGTAGCCCCAGTCATGGAAAATGACGCTCTCCGGATCATGGAAGAGATGCCCGGGTTATTCACGGACCCGGTCACAGGAAAAAAGCTCACCAAGGAGGAAATTTTTGCCCAACAAAAGGCGTTAAAGGATCAAGTTGAGGCCCTATCCAAGATAGTGCAAGTGCACGAGAAGGAGATTTTCAGTACTCCCAATCCCCTCTCACTTGAGATCCAATCCGCGAGGATTGAGAGGACGATTCCCCCATTAGAATCCTACTTTGGGAAGAGTTGCCCGGAGAGCCATCTCATGCGGTACCAAAGCAAGATGGGTATCTACGGGCACAACAAGGATGTCTTGGCATTGACCTTCCCCACCACATTATTCGACAATGCAATGGAATGGTGGATCAAGTTACCAAGTGGGAGCATCAAGTCATTTGATCAAGCTTGTCAGCTATTTGTGGAAAAGTTTGCTCGCATGAAGCGAAAGAAGAAGTCTATTAGTTTACTCACCGGGACCATCCAAGGCTCTAACGAGTCCCTCAGGGACTTCCTTGGGAGGTTCTGCATGGTCGCGGAACTAGTAGAAACTCATACCATTGTGAAGAGAGTGGAGATCCTCTATGAGAACCTCCACAATCGCCAGTTGGCCGATCTGATAGCCACGGAACAACCTAGGTCTGAGAAGGAATTCGAGGACATTTGTGACAGATTCATAGACTTGGAGGAATTCAAGAAATACACCCCCATCAGGGCCGGGGCAGTCGTCAAAAAGGAGATCCCCGCCCCCAAGGTTGAGCCTCCAAGGCCCAAGCCAAAATATGAGCAAAGATTCGATGGAATTCCTAGGACACCAAAGGCTCCAGGATTTACAGAGTTCACCGAATTGAACAATCCAAGGTCTGAGATCCTCTCAATCATGCAAGGATGCAATATGCCCATCCAGTATCCTCCCAAGATCTCAGCATACCGGATTCATCCCAACTGCAAGAAGTTTTGCAGCTTTCATAGGGGTAGGGGTCATGACACTAACACATGCTCCAACTTGAAGATATAAATTGAGAAGAATGTGAAAAATGGCAAGCTCTTGGAACACGTAGCCAACACCACTCCTAGTGCCACTCAAGCTCCATTGCCTCCTCCCCCAGTAGGAGAGCCTGCTCCTGCTGCGCATCCAGATCTAGCGCGCCCTGAGACGCAGGATGAATTACTTGAAGGGCTAGATCCCAAAAATGTTAACAACATCCCCTACCGGGGCCACATCAATACCATTTGGGGAGGCCCAGCGGGTGGAAGTACTAAGAAAGCCAAGGAGAGGACGGCGCAGCACATCCTGTGCATGGACAAGGCATATGGCCCCCTCATACCTGAAGGAACCAACCAGATACAATTTGATAAAAGTGAGATCCCAGCCCCTTGTGCGGGAGGAGGGGAAGTCATTGATCCCGACCTTCCCTTGGTGGTTACAATTGACATCGCGGCCTTCACCGTTTCAAAGGTCTTGATTGATACTGGTTGCTCTTGCAACATCATCTTCGCCGACACACTGGCCAAGATGGCAGTTTGCACCATAGGCATTCTTCCAGTTAAAGGAGCACTCAAAGGATTTGGTGGAGGATCGGTGAAACCCATTGGGGCCTTGTACCTGGCAGTTTCCATGGGTGAAGCTCCCAAGAGAGCCACACACTTGCTTCTGTTCATAGTTGTGGACATACCTTTTGACTACTGTGTTCTCTTTGGCCGCCCAGGGATAAACCAGTTTAGAGCTATCCCATCCACCTTTCACAACAAGATGAAGTTCCCTACTCCCCAAGGTGTAGGCGAAGTTATTGGAGATAGAAAAACCGCTTGGAAATGCTACTCCATGTCAACTAGACACTGTGACCAGGAACCCGAGGGCGAGCTCATGGTTGTGAGCCACATGGGGGACTCCCCAACATTCTTAGAATGGAGAACGGAGAGCCCCAGCCCAAAGAGCTTGAAGAATACCAAGTCATTCCAGAGATACCTTGTGCTCCTACTCCCACTAGGCGCCGCCTCCAAGAGGAGCGTCTAGAGCCTAGGGAGGCCGTGCGCGAAGTCCAAATCATTGAGGGGTGCCCGGAGAAGGTGGAGCGAATAGGAAGCGAGATGTCCCAAGAAGTGGAGCTCAAACTGGTGGAGTTCCTCAAAGCTAACGCGGATGTCTTCGCTTGGGGCACGGAGGATTTGAAAGGAATTGACCCAAGAGTTGCGGTACATCGCCTCAAGGTAGACCCCAAGGTCACTTATTTGAGACAAAGGAAGAGGGACTTTTGTGCCACAGACAATGAGATCATAGCCGAGGAAGTCTCACGCTTACTCAAGGCGGGGCACATCAAAGAAGTTAGATACTCGAATTGGCTTTGCAATGTGTTGCTAGTACAAAAGGCACCGGGCAAATGGAGAATGTGCAACGACTTCACTCGGCTCAACAAGCATTGCCCTAAGGATCCCTACCCCCTTCCTAGGATTGACTTGTTGGTGGATTCTACCGCGGGGTGCACCCTACTTAGTTTCCTTGATGATTATCAAGGTTTCTACCAAATCCGAATGGCTAGGGAAGATGTGGAGAAGACCGCGTTCTTTGCCAATGGATCCGTCTATTGTTTTAATGTCATGCCTTTTGGTTTGAAGAATGCGGGAGCCACCTACCAAAGGCTCATGAACAATATGTTTGCCGAAGAACTTGGCAAGACCATGGAGGTCTACGTTGATGACGTACTCGTCAAAAGCAAACAAGAGGACCAACACATAGCACATCCCACCAAGTGCTTTGCTATCTTGCGCAAATTCGGAATGAAACTCAACCCGGCCAAATGCACCTTAGGCATGAAAGGGGGAAAGTTTCTTGGATACATGGTGACCGAAAGAGGGATTGAGGCGAACCCAGAAAAGATAAGGGCCATACAAGAATTGCCACACCCCACTAACCTCCATGAGGTGCAACAATTGGTTGGCAAGGTGGTAGCCCTTAGTCGATTCATTTCGAGATCGGCGGAAAAGAAATTGCCTTTCTTCAAGGCGCTTAAGAAGATAGATGTTTTTACTTGGGGCAAGGAGGCCCAAGTGGCTTTCGAGGAATTGAAGAATTACTTACAAAATCCCCCTCTCCTTGCCAAGCCCGAATTCGGGGAGCCACTATAGCTCTACTTGGCCATCTCTGATCTCACCATAAGCTCGGTCATTGTAAAGATCAAGGCCAATGAAAATCTCCCGGTGTACTACTTGAGCAAGGCTCTATCCCCCGCGGAGAATAGATACATGGAAATCGAGAAGTATGCTTTCGCGCTTGTCCACATCGCAAGAAAGCTTAAGCCTTACTTTGGGGCGCACAAGATCATTGTTCTTACAAGCCAACCCTTGAGGCAAGTCCTAGGAAAGCCAGAGACCTCCGGAAGAATGGAGAAATGGGCTATAGAACTCACGGAGTTCGACACTGAGTTCCAAGGTCCAACCTCCAAGAAGGCCCAAGTATTGGCAGATTTCCTTGCCACATACCCTTCGGACTCCCAAGATCAATCCCATGATCTCGCATGGGAGCACCTCGAATTGCAGGACAAGTGCCACAGCACCTTGGAAGGAACAGTTGATATGATAATCGATGGAGAAATTAAGCCGGCACCCATGACGGAAATCAGGGTACTTGACAAGGATGTAGACATGTTCTTGCTCAACGAGCCCGAGGAAGATGGAGCCACAGCCCTATAGATGAAAAAGCTCCCTAGTGCCGCACAAGGAGAGGATGAAGAGCCCAGCCTCAAGAGGCGGGAACTCACAGATTATGGAGATTTGTGGGAATTACAAGTCGATGGGTCGGCAACAGGGAGGTCCGCTGGAATTGGAGTTTACTTAGTCAGTCCCTCCGGAGCAATCCTCCATTATGCCATCAATTTGGACTTCAAGGCCACCAATAACGAAGCAGAATATGAAGCCCTTTTAGCGGGTATGAAAATGGCCAAGGCCTTGAATGTCAAGAAGTTGCACGCTTCCACAGATTCACAACTTGTAGCATCTCACTATTCCGGAGCTTTTGCTACCAAGCAAGCGTCCATGGTGGAATACTTGGCCGTCCTAAAGAAAGAGGTAGAGGGCTTTGAGGAATTCCAACTCTCAAAGCTTCCTAGAGAGCAAAATGAAAAGGCGGATGCCTTAGCACGATTTGCGTCCGCTTCTGGAGACTTGGACACTAGAGGTGTGATCCTCATGAACGTGGATGTCCCGTTCCTTCTCTCTAGCAAAAACCAAGTGTTCAGCGTCTCTGAAGATACTTCGTGGATGGCAGATCTTGTAGCCTACTTGGCTCAAGGTATCTCGCCCCAAGATCCAGTGAAAGCAAGAAGGGTCCAATACCGCTCCTACCGGTACTACCTTAGAGGCTCCGACCTATACAAGCATTCCTTTGGGGAAGTGGACTTGAGATGTGTTCCCCCAAGCGAAGTCCAAGCCATACTTGACGAAATCTACGCTGGAAGTTGCGGCAACCATTCTGGGGGCCGCTCTTTATCCATGAAGGTCTGGAGGCAAGGATACTATTGGTCATCGCTAGCCAAGGATGCGATGCTCACAACTAGGAGATGCGTGGAGTGCCAGAAACACTCCAATATCCCTCACCAACCCACGGCCCCAATGATCCCAATACCCATCACTTGCCCCTTTGATCAGTGGGGGTTGGACATTGTTGGCCCATTTCCTACCGGCACTGGCCAGAAGAAGTTCATCATAGTCGCCGTGGAGTACTACTCTAAGTGGGTTGAGGCAGAGGCTGTAAGCACGATCACGGAGAAAAGAGTTATGGCCATCATATGGTGTAACATTGTGTGTCGCTTTGGGCTCCCCCGCGTGCTTATCTCAGATAATGGCACCCAGATCTCGGGGCAAAAACTTAGAGAGTGGTGCAAGATGAGAAAGATTGAGCAAAGATTCACAAGTGTTGGACATCCCCAGGCCAATAGCATGACTGAGGTTATGAACCGAGCCATTGTGAGGATGTTGGAAAGACGTGTCACCGAGCACAAGAGAAATTGGGTTGAGGAGTTAGATGGAGTCCTTTGGGCTTATCGCACTACTTCCAAGGTTGCTACTAGGGAGACTCCCTTCAACTTGGTATATGGGTCAGAGGCGGTGATCCCAGTTGAAACTGTGCTCGAGATCATGAGGGTCCAAGGATACCATCCCAAAGACAACCACACCTCCAGAACCTTTGATTTGGACATGCTTGATGGGATCCGTACTGAGGCCCTAGCCAACATCTTGAGGTACCAAACCATTGTCGCCCGAGCCTACAACAAGAATGTGAAGACCCACGAGTTTCAAGTCGGGGATCTTGTTTTGAGGAAGAGAGATATCTTGAACAATGTTGGAAAAATGGGATACAATTGGGAGGGCCCATACAAGATCATAGTTGCGAGATCCAGTGGAAGCTATGAGCTGGAGGATGATCGTGGGAAGCAAGTTCGAAGGCCATGGAACTCCAAGAACTTGATCAAGTTTTATGCTTGAGTACCCCCACTAGGAACAAGTGTTTTGAGGATAGGACGTTTTGAAGTGTTACTTCTTTTGGAACCTGGACCTTAGAGTCCCGGTAATCTGTAATTGGCCTTGAAGCCCCCAGTTGTACTTGAAGGTTCCTATCAATGCGACGACTTTTGGAAAAAAACATGAGTTATTATTAGAAGCACCAAGGTGAAACTTCCAGGTGTGTAAAGGCACCTTGATGACACCAGGGTGGCTGATCGACTAGGCAGTAAATAGGCAAAGACAAAATACTTATCCTATTTCGATCCACAAAAGGCAACTGCATAGCTACCTCTCTTGACTTACAAGTCTATTACCATCCACGAGGATGGGAGGCGTATGGTCAGCAGGTTGAAGGATCAACTTGCTTAGACCATATCGATCCAACAAAAGAGAAGCATGCAGGCCTACTAGGGCTTGAACTCCACGAGAGTGAGACCCTTGTGAAATCATACTAGAGTAAATACGACCCGTGTGAGCACGATTGGGGGGACTCGTGCCCACCCTATCAGCCTCATACAATTTACTGAGATACTGGGGGGACTTATGATCCTCCCAAGAAAATCTCAAGTAAGAATGAAAACACACGGGCACCAGGGTCGTAGGATATACGACGACAATCTACTATAAGAAGGACTGATATTCTACGGTCGTGACGATCGTAAGCTCTATCCAGCCCGACCAAAAAAGACTTGGTGCATTTTTTAATGAACCAATGAAAAATACACGACCAAGAGGTCGCTGCAAATACTTGAAAAATAANNCAAGCACAAAGACAATATTATACGAGCACTATGCTCGGGAAAATTTCAAGCCACTCAAAGATGGCTTGACTAATATTCGAATGAAGTTCTTACGATCCCCACGCACGGGAGGGACTTTGTTGCCAAATCAATATTCAAAGAGAAATTAACACAAGTACTGAAAATAAAAACTTGTTCAGAAATTCAGGGTACATCAATAACACGGGGCATACCCCGGCTTCAAATCTCACACAGTCTCGGGAGTCGGAGTGGGCACTTGGTCTTGGGACTGAGCTGCAACATCTTCACGAGCCTTATGCTCGGCTTCCAACTTGGCAATCTCTGCTTCCTCCTTGGCGAGATACTTCTTCTCACGAGCAGCAACGTCCTTGTCATCACGATCCCGGATGCGCACGTACTCGGGGTCCGCAGCGTCCTCCTTGGCCTGCTTTTCGGCCAGAATAGTTGCATAATCAGGATGCTGGTACTCGGAGGATTCACCCAAAACTTGGTAAGGGATATGGAGAAACTTTTCATTCCGGTACACGAGCTTCAGCATCGGATCTATGACTCCAAGTCGGGGCAGCTTTGGAACCCAGCTCGGGAGCCACTTTCGTGGAGGGAAGCGTTCTGGGGCGTCATGGGGGTCGTGAAATGGAAAGAATTCTTCCCCGGACATAATGCCTTGGTCGATGGTTGGATCCAATTCATACTTTTTGAAGGCTCCATCAGCCATGGGATCCAACCCCAACTCTCCCAGATTGAGCACTCCCTCGGTCAACTTGTCACGAGCCTGGAGCTGTTGAAGTGCAACATTAAAACCCTCAGCCTTTAGTCCCGCCTCTCGTACGACGCCCTGAAATCGGACGGAGTAACTTCCCAAATAGTCCCTCACAACCTCCCAACGTGTCTCAGACATGCTCTTAAGCATACGGGTCCGGAAGTCGTAGAACTTCCTATCCAAGGCAAGGAAAGCCTTGTCGACCCTGTTCAAATCCTGGCGCCACCTGTCACGAGACGCGCGCACTTCATCAAGAGCGGCTGTGAGTCGGGAAATTTCGGTTGCGTCCTTCACAGCCTTGTCGAAAGCCTTCTTTAGTGCAAAGTCGAGATCCGCAGCTTGGGTCCTTGCGTCGTCCAGTCTCGTAGTAAGCTCCTCCACGGTCTTCAGCGAACTGGCCCCGGCCTCAGCACTCGTGGCTACAGCAGAAGGACTGATATTCTACGGTCGTGACGATCGTAAGGTCTATCCAGCCCGACCAAAAAAGACTTGGTGCATTTTTTAATGAACCAATGAAAAATACACGACCAAGAGGTCGCTGCAAATACTTGAAAAATAAAGCAAGCACAAAGACAATATTATGCGAGCACTATGCTCGGGAAAATTGCAAGCCACTCAAAGATGGCTTGACTAATTTTCGAATGAAGTTCTTACGATCCCCACGCACGGGAGGGACTTTGTTGCCAAATCAATATTCAAAGAGAAATTAACACAAGTACTGAAAATAAAAACTTGTTCCGAAATTCAGGGTACATCAATAACACGGGGCATACCCAGGCTTCAAATCTCACACAGTCTCGGGAGTCGGAGTGGGCACTTGGTCTTGGGACTGAGCGGCAACATCTTGACGAGCCTTACGCTCCGCTTCCAACTTGGCAATCTCTACTTCCTCCTTGGCGAGATACTTCTTCTCACGAGCAGCAAGGTCCTTGTCCTCACGATCCTGGATGCGCACGTACTCGGGGTCCGCAGCGTCCTCCTTGGCCTGCTTCTCGGCCAGAATAGTTGCATAATCAGGATGCTGGTACTCGGAGGATTCACCCAAAACTTGGTAAGGGATATGGAGAAACTTTTCATTCCGGTACACGAGCTTCAGCATCGGATCTATGACTCCAAGTCGGGGCAGCTTTGGAACCCAGCTCGGGAGCCACTTTCGTGGAGGGAAGCGTTCTGGGGCGTCA
>JAQRGC011917403.1:0-10982 GCA_028659135.1 Plantago lanceolata
AATATATTGTTCGAGCTATTTTGATTGGAGATTTTGGCGTTGGCAAAAACTTGTTCAAGGTATACTTTGGATCGATTGGAGATTCTTATGATTTTAGTTATATATGTACTGCTTCGTATCGAATTTGCTTGACACCTTAAAGACTTGTGTACTTCCACTTATTATTTTGTAATATGTTATTCTTATTATTCGACATTTGTAAGTATTTAGTATTATTTTACATATTTTTATTTTTTAATATGACATTTTATTGCTATAAGAACCATTCTGCAGAACCCATTATTATTATACTCGAATAAATTTTTCTCAACCCCCATTCTTAGATAATTCTAACCATTCTCCTTCTTCTCCTTTTTTAATGACTTAGCATTAAATTAAATAACAAATTAACCAATTCCTTATATTTAGCATTTTATTTTCAGAAAATAATTTACTATCATCAACTAATAACTGAAATATTCTCTCTCTTGACATCACAAAAACTTCAATTGTTGTACCACCCATTAGTATCAAAATAAAATTGGTGTGCCATCTCTTAGTTCTCATGGATGATGAAACAAGAGACGAAATTGGTACCAACATATGGTACACCGATTTTGTCCATGAACCAATGGAAATACGATTTCAAAATTTAGTACCAATAGAGGTGCACAAATTTTATCATGTTACCAATAGACGGTACAAAATTTATTTTTGTTACTAATGGATGGTACAACCGTTAAAATTAATAAATCATTAGGTGTGGAGAAAGATGAGCAACAAAATAAAAAAAGTTAAAATTAAAGTTTGGGTATATCTCTGCGCGAGTGAAGCTCACGCGCCCCCAAATCATGTCGAGAATCGATGGACAGAAGAAGAAACGTGGCCGACCGCCGAATGCAAGCCGCCAACCCTCTTCGCCACCGGCTGAACCCAACACAAGTCCTTCCCATGGGATTGAACGGGGGATACAGGGAGAGATTGCAGTGGGTGTTCAAGTTTTGCCGGAAATTCCAGGTATAGCCATATCTAAGCTATCAAAACCTATACAATCCTTTGTTCTAGCTATGAGAAGTAAGCAAATCACAATAATCTATCAACTTGGGATCCAATCTAGCCCTAACTATCGCAGTCTCCCATATCTGGCCCATGACATGCAGCCCAATGGGCTTATCCTGAAAAATAGCCATGTTGCGCATCTTCCACAGTTCATATATTGTTTCTGCTAGCAACACTTTCGAAAAACGTGCTTTCAAGCTCTTGCCTTTCATAGCAGTACAACACCACTTAATCTCATCCTCCCAAATCTGCGGTTCCCTTGCTATGCCAACCTTGCCTAGTAAATACTTCCAGATAAAGCTAGTGAATGCGCAAGCAAAGAACAAATGGTTCGTCGACTCTTGTTGGAAGCAAAAACAGCAGAAGCCATTAGTCTCAATACCATATCTGAGCAACCGATCCATCGTTGCCAATCGCCCTTTCAGACATAGCCACAATTGAAACTTGGCTCTTGGCCTAGCCATACTGCCATACATGAGCTTCCTCCAAGGCATTTTCTGCTTGATACCACAAAGCTCAATATATATTTTACACGTTGGGAACTTGCTTTCACCCTGCAAACCAGACCAAACAGAACTGTTCTCTATCCAGCTTCTCTGCTTAAAGATAGTTTTCAAAATCCACGAGCAATTTGATTTCACTTGAAAGTCATAGACAGTAGAGTTCTTGATATAGTATGAGTGTACCCATCGCACCCATAATTTATCTGCAATGTTCCAGAGGAGTTTACCCATAGTAGCACAATTCCATTCCACAAGTGACGTGATATTCAAACCACCAGTAGCTCGAGCATCACAGATGTTATCCCAGGACACTAGTGCACGTTTTGTAATTTCCTCAGTACAGCTCCACAAAAAAGATCTACAAACAGCCTCAATATGCTTCAATACCTTCTTGGGAAGAGGGAAAATGTGCATCCAGTAATTTGTAACAGAGAAAATCACACTCTGAATAAGCTGGCATCTCCCTGCATAGCTTAAAAGCTTGGCAGACCAGTGCTTGATGCGTCCAATGATTTTCT
Organism: Plantago lanceolata; assembly: GCA_028659135.1. Classification (NCBI taxonomy): domain Eukaryota; kingdom Viridiplantae; phylum Streptophyta; class Magnoliopsida; order Lamiales; family Plantaginaceae; genus Plantago; species Plantago lanceolata. The sequence continues at coordinate 2,060 of JAQRGC011917403.1, forward strand.
CTATAAGGGGCTTGCATTAATGAACTGAGATTTTCCTCGTATTGAGGGGTACCCCAACGTACTTAATAGGAAAGCAACCAGGATTGATGCCAGTAAGCCTAGTAATCTGTTTCTGAACCTCTACAGAAACTCCTCCAAAGAAAATGCTGCATTTAGCTTTGTTTGTGTATAGACCAGTAGCTTGGGAGAATTCTTGTATCTGCTGCATGAGTAACTCCACAGAACCACTGTCCCCTCTGCAAAAAACCAATAAGTCATCCGCAAAACAGATATTAATCAATCCCACTTTCTCACAACGAGGGTGAAAATTGAAGTTTGGATCCTTACTGAGCTTCTGGACTTTCCTGAACAAGTAATCCATCATCAAGCAAAATAGTAATGGTGAAATTGGATCACCTTGACGAATGCCTCTTTTAGCCACAAGAATGTCACTAGGTTGTCCATTAATTGCATATCTATAGGACACAGTCCTCACACACAACATGACCCAATGAACAAATTTGGCTGGAAAATTCATCTCCATCATAATCCCTTCCAAGGCATCCCAGTCAACTGTATCATAGGCTTTTTGGAGATCAAGTTGTATCATGCAACGCGGTGAAATCCCCTTTCTAGTATACCCTTTCACCAGTTCATGTGCTATCATAATGTTATCATGTATCACTTTGCCCGGGATGAAAGCTAATTGGCTATCACTGACTACTTCTCCAATCACTTTGCTCAGCCTGGAAGTTAACACTTTTGAGATGATTTTCAATATAGTAGAGCAGCAAGAGATAGGTCTCATTAACTTCATTTCCCTAGCATCCTTCACTTTTGGTATAAGGGTAACAAGAGTGCAATTGATTGCTCTATAAAGCCTTCCATGGAGAAAGAAATCCTGGACTGCTGCTATAACATCTCCCTTTACAATGCTCCAGGTGGACTTGAAAAACTTGGCATTATAACCATCAATGCCGGGAGCTTTGCAATCACCAATCCCCCTTAGTGCCCTCCAAATTTCTTCTTCAGTCACTTCTGCATCAAGCTCCCTCTTAAGATTATTAGGTAATTGCTTACCTTGCCTAAGTGCCTCAATATCTAGCCCCATTCTTGACTCAAGTGCAGTCCCCAAAAGTTGCTTATAAAAATTAAGGACCTCTTTTTCAATATCTTGTTGAGATTCAGCCAAAAGCCCATGTGCAGTTTTTAAGCAAGTAATCCCCACTTGAGTATTTTTCTCTTTGATTGATGCATAGAAGTATGCATTATTCCCATCCCCAAGCTTGAGCCAGTCCACTTTGGACTTTTGCTGTAAAATCCTCTCTTCCTCAGTTCGCAGTTGTAATAGGAGTGCAGAAGTAACTTTCTCTTCTCTTAACAGACTAGCATTGCCCCTATCAACATTGATCTTCTGTTGAAGCTCAACCAGAAGTTATCTAGTTGCTTCAATTCTCTGCCCAAGTTGAGTGGCTTCTTTCTGTAACTCTTTCAGAACCGGCTGCAATCTTTTCAATTTCTCCCACAGGATAAACTGTGGCCTGCCCTGCAAAGGCTCCATCCAACACTGACCCACTAGTTCTCTGAACCCAGGCTTTTCAGTAACACAGTTAAGAAACTTAAGTGTGCTTTTCCTTTTAATCATAGGGGCCAGTTTAAAGTCCACAAGTAGTGGGGAGTGATCTGAGATGAAAGGGTCTAACACCTTCACAGCAACATGTTGATAGTGGAGAAACCAGTCAACATTACCAAGGGCTCTGTAAATTTTTGAGAATATGGTGCCATGCTCATGCTTGTTTGACCAGGTATATTCATTGCCCTCCATTGTGATCTCAGCTAAACCAGTATCAAGTAGCATCTGCTCCATATCTTTGTATTCCCAGGCTTGAATCTCATTGCCACCCAGCCTATCAGAGACATGTAGTACATTATTGAAGTCCCCCAGTGTAATCCAAGGTTTGTGCATAGTTGGGGCAATTTGAACAAGTTGAGCCCAGGGATGTTTCCTATCACTCACCTGGTTATGGGCATACACAACTGTGAGAGCTATATCCCAACTCCCATCCAACTTTTCAACTAGACAGTGTATCAATTGATCAGAACTTTGTAGCACCTGAACTTTGACAATTTTTAAATCCCAAAGAATCCAAACCCTACCATTCCCATGATGCTGATAATTATCTACAAACATCCAATTATGAGCAAATCTCTTCCTTATCTTATCTGCATTACATTCTTTTATTCGTGTCTCCAAAAGTGCTGCCAAACACACCTTTGTTCTCTGGAGATAGGAGCGAATCTCCATGTGTTTGGCGGCATTGTTCATGCCCCTAACATTCCAAGTCAATATCATGATCCACCTCCTTCATCCTCTGCTTGGAGGGGCTGAAAAGCATTAGTTGTTTCCACATTTGAGGTCGAAGTACCAAACTGTATATTAGAAGTGCTCCCCACGCCAGGTTGAGTATCATTGGTAGCTGCAGCTTTTTTTTTCCTAGCAGTCACTGTAGACCAAGTTTCAACATCTACTCCAGCATTCATAGTAGTAGTACCCCTCACCTTGTCAACTGGCTGTTGTACATGATTATCAGCTCTAACATGTGCAACAGGTTCTCTTGGTTTCCATTGAGGCTGAGCTTGTCTATTGATAGCTTGCTTCCTGTTCCCAGGCCTGACCTCATTATTAGCATGGTGTTGTGCAGCACCAGGCAGTTTTTGTGGCCCTTGTTCCACCCTCACATTACCCTGCACAGGCCTGGCATCAGTATTCTGCACTGGTCTAGTATACCTCCCCATGTGTGCTGTGTTTGGTTCCCATTCAAACACTACTTCCTACTGAAACTGTTGTCCATTGCACTTAACAGTTACTTCCCTGGTCAGTTTCTGCTTGATATCAACCTCAACAAGTAACCTTGCATAAGAAACCCGAAGCTTCTTTGTCGTACAATCATCCATATATAGAGGCTTACCTATAGCACTAGCAATTTTCCCCAAGCTTTGAGCACCCCATAAGCCTAGAGGAAGTTGCGGCAATTGAATCCAAATAGGTACTAGTCGTAACATATCCTTATCAAATGTGAAATCAATGTTCCAAACTTTCAGTATCATGGGCATACCATAGATTGTATAGGGACCATTCTTTAAGATAGTATTCATATCATCAGTCGATTCAAAGCGTAACAAAAAATACCCATCATCATGGTAATAGATAGCAGGCATCTTGACATTTCTCCATACTTTAGTAATGAACTGTCTGACAGAGTTTATGGATAGTTCATCATCTGCCAAATTGAACAAGACAAGGGTATTAGCCCAGAAAATTACCTCAGATGCAGTATCCGCATTGGTTATCTCAACTTCAATCGAGTTTTCCTTCTCAGTTGGAGGGACAAATGGTAAATTGACTCTGTCAGTAGGGATGCGATTACCCACTACTCGATTCATCCAAGGGGGTGGATTCTCCTCCTCATACACGTGCTCCACCTCCTGCTCTTCAATGACTGTCTCCAGACACCCAGGGTTCGTCGGCGTATTCACCGGAGTAACGAAAACTGGCTGCTCGATCTGTAACCCTAGCTCCGGCCGCGCACCTCTCTCTTTCTCCATCAAGCCACTCACCGGGATGGCTGAGCTTTGTGCAAAGATCGATCGAACCACTGTAGTCGGAACAGAATCCGCCTGATTACACGACCGGATTCGCTCTGCCGGACCTCCCTTTCTGGCCATCCGGTTTACACCTAGTAAAGGTGTAACTCGCCCACAATAGATTTTGCTCCCTTTGTGTTATCAGCAGCCCTATTTGTACATTTTTTCGAATAAAATCCCAGTTATAGTATTTTGCATATTTGGGACTTGTTATGTCTGTGATTCAAAATCAAAGCAAGGAAACAGAGAAGACAACGGAAAGCCAATCCTTCACCAACACCGCAAGAAACTCAATCGATCAACCCACTTCTCCCTTTCTTCTCCACAATTTCCCAATTCAGCTTTTCAAGGTGGCTTTTCTTCCCCCTTTCGCCGCTTACTCTTACCCTTTCTTCCATCAACCACCTTTGACTCACAACCACACCGCCACTTCTACGGTGGACGACGACAAGCACCGGAACCCCTCCCCTCACGGCGGCCGCGGGGCCCTACCTTCCGACGGCGGCTGCCCTTCCGACCTCCTCTTCCTCGCCGGCGGCGGTGGCGCCGATTTTCATCCTTTCTAACTCTGACGTCATTAATTAGATAATTGCCTTTAATTTTATTAGGTTTAGGGAAATTCTGTGAATGTGTATTGAGGAAATGCTGACTATTAAGAGGGTTGCCACCGTGGTTTCGAATTACCAGGAGAGTAATGGTGATTCTTCTGCTGGTTTGAATTGCGTGGATAATCAGGGATGTGGTCGCAATTGCCTTGGGAAATGTTGCTTGCCTGGTATGGTGTTGTTTTGGTTCACATATTCCGAGTTTTCGATTTTGGTGTCGAATGAGAATCGTTATTAGTATTACTAGTGTGTTGCATTTGAGCTTGTGTGTCAGTTTATTTAAATGCTTGAATTTTTTGTATGTTCTCAACTTCTAGTTGTTAAAATCGTTCCGTCAGTCTGTACAGAATTGTTGTATTTCGCTTGATTTACGTTGGCGGTTTGTGTCGAGATATATAGTGTAGGTGGAACATAGGTAGACAGAGACGCTGTTGAATTTGCCTGTCTTGTTTCTTAGACATGTTCTTAGTTTTTGTTTTGTTAATGCATGTCTTTTTTTCTTTTCGTTGGATGAAAATTATTTCTTGATGGATGATGATCGTGTTTACTTCAATTTACCTTTGTGCGCGTGTGAGAAAGTTATGAAGAATAGTGGCTGAATATGAAAACTCAGTTCTTTTCAGATAGCTCGTCGTTTTTAATTATTAAAGCATTATTTGTGTCTGTTGATGAGAATTGTGTTTAGACTTGTGTATATGTAGTTTATAGATGAGTACATTATGTAGAAATATTGTGGAGTTTTCCCTCTGTGATCTGCTACAACCTCATCATTATATTTCTCTCTATAAATGAGGATTGTGTAGGTTAGTATACATTTGGGCTTGTGTGCATGCAACTTATGTAGACATGCATGTTGTTCTGTTTTCCTAAAGCATTCTTTGTGCATAAAGAGACAATGCAAGTGTGTCTGTGACTCTGTGTTTCTGCTTTTGGATATATAAATGTTTACTAATTCTTAAAAGAGACCAACTCATGTAAAGACCACAAAAAGACAACACAAAATAATTAATGACTAATTTAGGATCATTTTATTACCTACACATGTTGTGAGTTTGTGTTGGTCTTTTTTTGGTCTCTACAATAGTTGGTCCCTCAAGAGACGGGCTCATAAATGTTTTAAGTCCTGCTTAGCTTTTTATAAGTTTACTTTTTCGTATTTTCAGTTTCCCGTTTGCCGCTTTACGCATTTAGTGAGACTGAGCACATCTACGTGAAGGAAGAAATCCATGGATCTGATGGGGAAGGTTCTCAAATATCATTCTTGAATAATTTATTGTTGGGGCAGTGGGAGGATCGTATGACTAGGGGACTTTTTAGGTATGACGTGACCTCCTGTGCGACTAAAGTCATTTCAGGGAAGTATGGTTTCATAGCACAGCTTAATGAGGGGCGTCACCTTAAGAAACGGCCTTCTGAGTTTCGTGTTGACAAGGTTCTTCAGCCATTTGATGAGGAAAAGTTCAACTTTACTAAAGTGGGTCAAGAGGAAGTGCTATTCAGGTTTGAGTCAAGCAAAAGCAACAAAGCCCATTATACACCTGCTTCTGCTGTCAATGCTGGAGAAAGTTCACCCAGTGTCGTTGCTATCAATGTGAGTTACTTTTTGCTGATTCTGTTTTACTGTTATCACATGGATTTGGCGGATGTTTTCTTAAGGTAGCTTTTTGTTTCCTAGGTGAGCCCCATTGATTATGGACACGTGCTACTGATACCCAATGTCCTTGATTGCTTACCTCAAAGAATAGACCGTGATAGCCTCCTGCTTGCTCTTCACTTTGCTAGGGAAGCATCAGATCCTTTTTTCAGAGTGGGTTACAACAGCTTGGGTGCCTTTGCCACCATCAATCATCTCCACTTTCAGGTAATGAAGTGATTTATTGTTGCTTTCTGTTTCTGGTTTGGTGATTGTTGGTAATGAAGTCCACCTTCACTTTCGGTTGGCTTTGTGTGACTTATAGTTAGTAGTATCTAAATGTATCTTGTACAGGCCTATTACTTGGCAGTGCCTTTTCCTATTGAGAAAGCTCCAACTTGCAGAATTATGAGCAGCAAAGAACAGTACGAAACTAGGTTGGTCGTATCTGAGATACTGAATTACCCTGTCAGAGGACTTATTTTTCAGGGTGGAAACCAGTTACAAGTTCTAGCTGATGCCGTTGCCAGTTCTTGCATTTTCCTTGAAGAAAACAATATCCCGTTTAACTTACTAATTTCAGGCTGTGGCAAGAGAATCTTTCTGTTACCTCAGGTATTCTTTTTTAATTCCTCAAATATTTGTTCGTGGCCTCTAGTTTTTCTCCTTATAAGATGAACCTTGTGATTTGTGAATACTTGGATGTCAAAAATTGTGTCTGTTATTAGTAGGTTTTTTTTTTTTTTTTTAACACAAACCACCCCTGGATAATTTGATAAATCACAAATAAAGTAATGCTCCGTCAGGTTTGTGTAATTTGTCAATTGTCTAGGCTAGGTGTAAAAAACTCTTATTAGCAGTAGTAGTTTTGAATCTTATCTGGCTTCCTTCGCACCATTTAGCACCGGGCAAGTAAATTTTTTCTCTATCGGTCATATTTTACCTTGGGTTTGTGACTTTGTCCTACTCTCTGCTATCTACTGTTCCGGCAAAGGACTAAGTGTACGCACTCCTGTTAAATTGCCAGAGTTATGCTGAGAAACAAGCACGTGGGGAAGTGAGTCCGGAGATTCTTGAAACTCAAGTCAACCCTGCTGTTTGGGAAATAAGTGGACACATGGTACTCAAGCGGAAAAAGGATTACGATGAGGCATCTGAAGAATGCGCATGGAGACTCCTTGCTGAGGTCTCTCTATCTGAGGATAGATTCAGAGACATAAAAGAGTCGATCCGTGTGACAGTTGATTTGCAGCATGAGTATATTGCAGTACAGCAGGAGAGTTCTACTTTGTCACCTGTTTCCTCGCATCTTCCCGAAGATTGTCTTGTGCTACATTAAGCAGTAAAAACCTCACTGTGTGGCTTGCAATGTGGAGACCCTTTCCCCCTTTCGTAGCAAATGACCGAGATCTTAGCTGGAACTGCTGTTTCCTGTAGTCGTGTGATGTTAACTCTGTTGTAGATTAAGCCCTTTTCTGGTAGATAGGTGAAGTATCTAAATAATCTTGAGATACAATTTCGTTTTTAAATAGTGAAATAAGTGTTTATTTATGAACGTGTGCGCTCCAGTGTCGATCAACCCTTCTACTTTCGAGTTTTAGGAGAAACATTTTTGTGGGCACACGTTCATAGTCTGTAAAGAGAATGCCAAAATGATACACTTTGTTCAACTTTATGGATTTAGCAAACAGACTATTAAACCAATGGTTATCCGGAGGTACATGCACACTTTCAATTGACACAAAGTACAAAACCGGACGTGCACCAGTTGGCTGAACGAATAATTTGAGCATCGGTTATCTAGGTCGACTGGCAGTTTACTCCGGTCGATCCAAACATTCGAAACCAATAACTCAGTCGAATACCATCAGTTCAGCCTGGTTTGTTTTCTTAAACATCAATACTTGTTATACAACCTACTTTTGGAGAAACAGTACAGGCCTGGTTTGTTTTCTTAAACATCTTTACTTGTTATACAACCTACTTTAGGAGAAACTGTACATCTGTACATTCCTAAAACTTGCCTTTGGTTTGTTTTCTTAAACATCTTTACTTGTTATACAACCTACTTTAGGAGAAACTGTACATCTGTACATTCCTAAAACTTGCAAGGCATACATAATATCTAAGAAGCAGAAGGATTCATCATCTTCTTAAACTCTTCGAAATTCACAAACCCGTCACCATCAACATCAACCGACTCGATCATCCTCCGGCTATCGTCAACCGAGCAATTCTCACCCAAGCTACTCAACACAGCGTGCAACTCAGTCGCGGATATCTTCCCGTCCTTATCCTTGTCGTACAAGTCAAACGCCTCCTTCAACTCCGCATCATTACTACTCCGGGAATGAAACTTCTTGAACTCATTCAAATCAATGAAACCGTCTCCGTCTGTGTCCAGCTCGGACATGGCACACTTAACCTCTTCAGGGGAGTCCTCGGAGTTGCCTAGGACTTTGAGGATGGAACCGAGCTCGGTCGAGGAGATTAAGCCGTCGCCATTGGTGTCGAATTTCTTGAACACTTGCTCAACCTCATCTGCCATTGTTGAAAAAGAGTAGATTGATTGAAAGTTAGTTATAGAGAGAGGTGGATAGCTGGTTGGTAGTTATAGGAAGAGGTAGACGCGTAAGGGACGCGTTGAGAGGTTAGTTTGAATTTAGGACAAGGTATTGTACTATTGTTTAACGTTGACGTGAAAAGTCTATGTTTGTTTCTGTCTCTTTGATAAGTGGATGGTGTGATTTCAGCCAATGGGGTGGATCGGATCCGTGGATGGCTTCGTGCATTTTGCGGTTCGGAGTCAATTATTGGCGTCTCCTGTGTAAATTATAGTTTTAAAAGTTTATGCAACTATTACACATTACACCTCCGTTCTAATGAATACTCTACATTTATTTTTTACATCGTTTCTAATTAATCATTAATTGCAAAGTCTCATAAGGGACGGTCCTTTTAAGGGACGGATTAAGATGCAATTTACAAAACAACTACAAAAAAATGTTAAAAAATTCGGTGGTCACTTTCTAAATATTGAAACATGAGGACTTTTATGCAA
>JAQRGC011918370.1:0-17750 GCA_028659135.1 Plantago lanceolata
ATTATTAATTAATATTGATCCAATTAATATTCAATTAATAACTCACAAGACTAACAACAACCGTTAAAGTGTGACCCATAGGGCCTTGTTGCGAATAGCACTGATGCTCAAACATTAGGGTCCTATAAGATTCATAATCGTTCTTATAGACAATATATTCCAACAAGGACGTTTGCTGAAGGAAATGCAAACCACCTGTCGGTAAGGTGTATAGTGATAATGTCCCTTCATTACGCGAATACCTTCTATTGATTTGCGATCATGGTTAAGTGTCTAATCTTGATAACTCAACTGTTCCAATCTATTAGTTGATTCAGTGACCATGTTCCAATACCATATTGAACATGTCATATGCACTGGCCGATGATTTATGAAATCACACTAACATTGCGAACTGATATTCTTCCATAATATATTAGCTATTCATGGGGAATGAATCCTGTTTTGATGCAACTACTAACTGACCTACATATTATATCACACCCAACTATAGACTTATCTACCATTAAGATGGTGCAAGCATTGTCTATAATCAAAGTAGGATACTCTACGTACTCATAAACAATGCCCTCAAGTCTAAGGACTTATACACTACCTTACCACCACTACTTCCATAGACACTTGGAATAACTTCAAAACCCAAATGGTTTCGTGGTTGGGTACTGCCAATCACTTTCTACAAAAGCGATCATGTGCCCATCATGAATAATCCAATTAATTCGTAGTTGTGGGACATACTACATATTCGAAAGATATGATGCAAGCCGCATGCCAGTCTTAACATATCGCGTGCACTCCGTGTATGCATGGGATCTTCGACCGACGACGATTTTAGAACCACGAGAAATATGTCCAATGTGCTCCCACTAGTCACATTGACTTTTCATATTCATGGAGCAATATTAAATAACAACAGACAAACAGATACATATTATTTACATAATGCGAATGCCACAAATATTGTATTAATAAACAAAATAATATAATACATACTACAGTATGATCAACTAAAGCATATACCGTCCCGACATCCGAATTGTCTTTAGAACATATATCTTTCATAGTAAAGGTATCGCCGTAATCACTTAATCTCGTTCCGTATGTCGTTTTTGCAGTGGATACATTGATATTTTTTTCTTTCACTTTCATCATATCTTTTGTTGATTCATTAATTATTTTAATTCTTTTGTCAATTTCAGATCTATCTACTACTTTTGTCAAAGAACAAATGTATTGCCGTAATTAAATGGGTCGATCGTTATAATCGCTTCATCTTATCCCATTTGACATATTTGCATTTTCTTTGTCAATTATGTTCCCTCTGAACAAAATTGCTGGCTTTACCACCATGCCCCATGATCAACCATACATGTAGTTGTCAAAATGTTTGTAATCGAGTGGCAAACTGAGACGCCACATATTCAATAGTTTACGGGTTCAATCTCTAAAATAGGTAATTATTTATTTTGTATAGAAAATGATTAAAATGGATGATTATGAGATTTATTAATGATAAATTTATCTAAGGCTAAACATTTTACAATTGTAATATTATACTTCATCTCACAAAAAGAAAAAAAAATTACATCCGTATAAGTCTTCCAGTTTCAGTCGGTTGTTTACAAGAATCATCTTAAATTCTCAACCCAAATGAAACTAATAATCGTATACATTTCTCTTTAACACGATACGTATCGTGACATGCAGAAAAATAATAATAATTCGAACTTTATTTTCCGTTTTCAAAATTTAAACTATATGTGCACCCGCGATTTTTGTACACCAACTCACCGGCTAATCGCCCACCATATTTACGACTCTATCCATCACGGGCTTAAGCCGATTTTAGTTTTGTACTTACTTCAGTTACTACCATATCTGCTGCGCCCACTCTAACAGAGTGCTACAAGCCTACAAGTACAATAAAATTCCAAATCCAAAAATGTTTTGAAAATTTAGCTTAATTTGCCCGCCACCATTAAAAACCCTAATTCCTCTGTAAAACCCTCTCTGCAAAATTTCCTCTCCTCCCCCTTCCCCATTGCCACAGAGCTCTCTAAACACTCGATTCCTTCTCCAATTCGACTCCAATTCCCAATTTCTCAATCCTACCGCTAACAATTCCAAAAGCCCTAAGGATTCTCTTCGTCCTTGGGGCTTCTGGTCTGCGCAGAACGAGCAGGAGGGTTTGGTTTTGCTGTTTGATCAATTTAGCTGACTTTCGCCGATTAGAGGATGGGTTCTCGGGAAAACGAAGTGGTGATGCGTGACGTCAGCAATGCTGGGCTTGTCGTCAGCGACCGCATTGGCCGAGAAGTTTCAGGGCAGGTCGATCTTGAGGAAACCCTTGAAGCTTCTAGATATACGAGTCATCCCTATGCCACCCACCCTCGTGAGGTACTGCTATGAACTACTTTTTTGTGTGTGTTTACCGAATGAGAATTGGTTTGTTCATACATTTATTTAGTTTTAGGGTGGATTGCGGGTTTGGTGAAGATAGATTGGTTGCAATCTCTGTAAGAATGAGGATGTATTTTAGTAGCTGAGTGGTGTCAAATCTAGAGTATGCTGGTTATTGTTTCGCAGGGGGTCAGTGATTTGTGAGGCCATAGGCAAATTATGAAAATTAGGGCATTCTTGTACAAGCAAAAACTTGTGTTTGATAATTGATCAGTTAAACGGAGTGTTAAACTTTATCATCCTAATTTGCACCTGTTTAACCGTGATATCGATAAATACTAGTTATTTTCTCTTTCTTATTAGTTACTGTATATGATAATATGAAATACATGACTTTATCATTTACGTCTTTGTTGCACATATTTCTTATTTCCTTTAGTTTTTGAGCTTTGATTGCATCCAGATACGAATGTAGTCGCTATAATAGAATCTTTGTGGTTTGTTATGGGGGCAAATTATATACAGCATAATGTTATTTATTAGATGAAGACCTGTGTCAAATTATGATGTATCAAGAGCCACGTATATTGATATCAATTTTGTTTAAAGTAGCATTATACATTTTACTGCACATTTTAGCATAGTTCCAATAGCTATTTATTTGTACATCTTGAAAAGACTGTCTTTTTGAATTTTACTGTTAAAAAACTGAACCCTCAGTATACAATTGTCCAAACATCGCATTTTTAGGTCTGCACATCATTTTTTAGTTTCAAACATCGGGTTATATAATATGTTCAATTCAGCATTTGGACTTAAAAAATTCACTCATAGTTTCCTCCCTATGTGACCCGGCCCTGTTAATTTGGTATTCTTGGTTTTTGAGTATTACTGTTTTGAGAGGAAACTGGTGTTGGTGGCTCTGTAGTTAGATTACCCAAAGATCTAAGTTCGTTAATATTTTGATTTTGCTCTATCGGGAAGGTAACTTAAATATATTTTTGTCAAAGTTCCGCAGTTACTAGTTGGTCATAAATAATTTTTTTCTATAAGAGTTCGCTTCATTTAACAAGAATTTATGCGCTGGTTTTAAACTGCAGTGGCCTCCTTTTGTTGAAGTTGTGGACACCTGGGAGTTGCCCCCGGTGCTGATTGAAAGATATAATGCTGCTGGTGGTGAGGGAACAGCGTTGTGTGGAATATTTCCGGAAATACGACGAGCCTGGGCATCTGTGGATAACTCCTTATTTCTTTGGAGGTTTGATAAATGGTAAGAGCGGGGAAGTGTTTGAATATATTTGAGTTTTAAGCAATTGTCAATTGTAATGAACTGATGGGGAGATATATTGTGAGACCGGGTTTCAATTCGTTTTTATATGTCCAATTTCTGGCATATCCCATGGCACGTTGAGTTCCCATTCAACATGTTTTATTTTTTGTTTTCTGGAATATGTATATATATGCAGCCTCTGTGTGTATGTTTTTGGGTTGTTATCTTTAAAATTTCTTTACGATAATCTTTGTTTTATTTGTGTGTATGTTTGTGGGTTGTTTTATTTTTCGCTTTCTGGAATATGTCTATGCAACCACTCTGTGTATGTTTGTGGTTTGTTATCTTTGAAATGTATCTAAGATCATCTTTGCCTGCAAAAGATCAGTAACATGCCATAATAGAGATGATGGTTGGTATTGGATGGCATAATTCAAGGTTCTAGCTGTTTGTAAATGATATTGATAATAAATGGCTAATGAAACTTTAAATAAAGTGTACTTGTCATGCAAAAATATCAGCCAAGCCTTTTATCTTCCTGACCGCCATATTCACTTCCCACCCCTGAAACAAGAAAAAGCCCCTAACCCTTCTAGTCCAACAAACTTTTTTATGCTACATGAACCAAGGATGAATCATGCCAAATCTTAATCAGTCATCACCAATCTTCTCCACATGCTTCTGACATTCAACAAATATCTGTGGTATCTCAGAACTGCAACAGATTTTTTATGAAACAGTGGCCAATTACGGGTGACAAGTTCTTTCGGCCATTTATCAGTCGCGCTGGCTTCCTAGGAATGGTGAAAGCCTGTAAATAGTAACTATCAAGGTCCATAGGGCTGTTCAAGGCTTGTAGGTATCGAAGTAAGAAAGAACAGGAGCACCCTTCTTAAGAATGCTAGCATATTATGTGTGAGCAACCCTTGCAGGAAAATGAAAAGCTGATCTGGATCTCAAGATATACTGATTTTTCTTACACCGCTCCAAGAGGATGAAACCTTGATAATATCAATCTTAAATGTGGATCTAAAGATGTAAAATACAAATAACAGGCATAAGTAGAAGTTCTATATACTTTGTTAAGGAACGTTTTAGCTTTTGTACTGCTTAAAGGTGTTATAGTGCATGGTGAAGATGGTGCCAACAACTTTCCTGCACTGGTGTGTTTGTTATCTGCAGGCATTATGCATTTAGTCTACTCTCTCTGTTTAAAATAATTATTAGCGTTATGTTTAATACTTTTTTCTCACTGATGTTTGCTTCAGCGATGGTCAATGTCCTGAATATAGCGGGGAGGAGCAAGCTATTTGCGCTGTTGGTCTTGCTAAAGCCAAGCCTGGTGTTTTTGTTGAAGCCATTCAGTATGTGTTAGTTTTGGCAACTCCCATCGAGGTTATTATAATCCCTTCTATTTTTGAAATCCAGCAATGTTACGTGGTTATCACTTCTATATTTTATTCCGTTGATATTGTTGTCAGTTTTGTGTAAAGATGATTTGAATGCCTCTTGTTTCAGCTCTTAATCATAATAATCCTCTATGGTGTTATTGCTGTATAGTCTATTCTATTGTTTTATTTTCCATTTCCTTTGCCTTACAATATACAATCTTTCAATCAGCTGATCTTAGTTGGAGTATGTTGTTCCGGAAGGGGTGATGGAACTGATCCATATGCAGATCTTTCACTGCAACCGTTGCCTGAATATACAATTCCATCTGATGGAGTGACCATGACTTGCATCACTTGCACGAACTGGGGCAATATACTTATGGCTGGACGTGATGGACATATTTACGAAATGCAATACACCTCTGGTTCAGGCTGGCAAAAGCGTTGCCGTAAAGTGTGCCTAACTGCTGGTTTAGGAAGTGTCATTTCTAGGTAATTTTCCCACTGAAATAACTGACAGTTTGATTGATGTCACGAGTACATACTATTTTTATCCATTTGACTGGTTTATATTATATGTACTAAAACTTTGAAGAGTACCCCTCTTACCTTTTTTCTCAGGTGGGTCGTGCCTAACCTATTTAAATTTGGAGCTGTTGACCCCGTTGTTGAAATGGTCTATGATTCTGAGAGACATGTTTTGTATGCACGTACGGAGGATATGAAGATTCAAGTATTCTCTCTTGGGCCGACAGGAGATGGTCCTTTCAAGAAGGTGGCTGAGGAAAGAAATTTGATTAGCCAAAGGGATCCACAACACAGTGGTAGACAACAAGCAGGGCCGAGGAACTCTTCACGATCAACAAAAGCTTCTATAGTATCCATATCACCTATATCTACTTTAGAATCAAAGTGGTTGCATCTCGTCGCTGTTTTATCTGATGGGCGGAGGATGTACCTTTCTACTGCTCCATCCGGTGGGAACAATGGTTCTGTTGGAGGTTTGGGTGGGCTTGGTGCAAATAACCAGAGACCAAATTGCTTAAAAGTAGTGACCACTAGGCCTTCTCCACCAATAGGGGTAGGCACTGGACTTGCCTTTGGAGCTTTGGCTGGAAGACCTCAGACCGATGATCTATCTCTAAAGATTGAATCAGCACATTATTCTGCAGGAACTCTTGTTCTTTCTGATTCATCTCCTTCTGCTGTTTCATCCCTTCTGATTGTGACCAAGGATCCAACTTCTCAATCTTCTTCCTCTGGCAGCTTAGGAGCAGGTTCAAGGGGTTCTCGCGCTCTTAGAGAATTGGTGTCATCAATACCTGTGGAAGGGAGAATGCTTTTCGTTGCAGATGTTTTGCCAATGCCAGAGACCGCATCCATAGTGCAGTCATTATATTCAGAATTGGGTTACTGTGGTATCCAGCACTGGTGGGATTCTTGTGAAAAGACGTCTCTTAAGATTTGGGCTAGAGGCGATCTTTCTACCCAACACATATTGCCAAGACGGAAAATTGTAATCTTCAGTACCATGGGCATGATGGAACTAGTTTTCAACAGACCAATTGACATTTTAAGGAGGTTGTTAGAGTCTAATGCACCAAGACCACTGCTAGATGATTTCTTCAGTCGTTTTGGTTCCGGTGAGGCTGCTGCGATGTGTTTAATGCTCGCTGCTAGGATAGTATACACTGAAACACTTATAAGTAACAGTGTTGCTGAGAGAGCAGCTGAAGCTTATGAGGACCCTAGAGTTGTCGGAGTACCACAACTAGAAGGAAGTGGTGCATTATCAAACACTAGAACTGCAGCTGGGGGATTCAGCATGGGTCAGGTGGTTCAAGAGGCTGAGCCTGTATTTTCAGGTGCTCACGAAGGTCTCTGCCTATGTTCATCCAGATTACTTTTACCATTGTGGGAGCTTCCTGTTTTTGCCATTAAAGCTGCCCCAGCTTCGGCTGGTGCTATGTCTGAAGATAGTATAGTGACATGCAGGCTCGATGTTGGGGCAATGCACATTCTGGAGAATAAAATTCGTTCTCTTGAGAATTTCTTAAGGTCAAGGAGAAGTCAAAGGCGGGGACTCTATGGTTGTGTTGCTGGTCTAGGAGACATCACTGGTTCAATTCTGATTGGAGCTGGATCTGATCTGGTTTCTGGTGATAGAAGTATGGTGCGCAATTTATTTGGTACCTACTCCCGTGGTGCTGATGCTGGTGATGGTGGATTATCAAATAAAAGACAGAGGCTACCATATAGTCCTGCAGAACTTGCTGCCATGGAGGTATTTATCACTTGTAAGAATATTTCAGGTTTCTGTGAGCATGGCTTACATAGTTGATAAATTTGATTATATTCCAGGTGAGAGCTATGGAATGCATCAGGCAATTACTGCTTAGATGTGGTGAAGCACTGTTTTTATGCCAATTGCTTTCTCAACATATTGTGGCACGCTTAATTCAAAGCTTTGATGCCAGTACTAGACAATCTGTGACTCAGTTGACATTCCACCAATTGGTTTGTTCGGACGAGGGAGACCGAATTGCAACTAGGCTTATATCTGCTTTGATGGAGGTAATTATAATGACAATTAAAACTCCTAGTTGTTTGCATAATCTTTGCTACCAGTTTAGAGGCACTGTATACTTATCTCAATTTTTTAGTCAGGGTCGTCGTATGATTAACTTTTCAGTTAATTTGTATATGACGTAGAATGTTTTGTTCGTGATTGTACTGTAATTGGTTTGTTAACCTTGTATTACCTGTTCTTGTATCCTTTTGTGCAGTATTACACTGGTCCAGATGGCAGGGGAACTGTAGATGACATCAGCAATAAACTACGTGATGGTTGTCCAAGTTTTTATAAAGAGAGTGACTACAAATTCTACTTGGCTGTTGAATGTCTTGAGCGAGCTGCTGGTACTGCGGATTCAGTAGAGAGGGAACATCTTGCAAGAGAGGCCTTCAATAACTTGAGTAGAATCCCAGAGTCTGCTGATTTACATACGGTCTGCAAGCGCTTTGAAGATTTGAGGTTTGTTGTTAGATTTCCATTTGATCTTTTGGTGACCAAGTCATCATGTTGTTTCTGGCATAACATATCAACATAATTGCAGATTCTATGAAGCTGTAGTTCGGTTACCGTTACAAAAGGCACAGGCTGTTGATCCTGCAGGCGATGCTTTCAACGAGCAACTAGAGGTAGGCATGCGGGAGCACGCTCTTGCTAGGCGTATGCAATGTTATGAGATTGTCACAAATGCTTTGCGTTCCCTAAAAGGTGAACCTTCGCGAAAAGAATTCGGATCTCCTATAAGGCCTGTTGCTCAATCTTCCCTTGATCAAGTATCACGCAGAAAGTACATGTCACAAATCATTCAGTTGGGTGTCCAATCATCGGATAAATTTTTCCATGAGTATCTGTACCGGACATTAATTGACTTGGGTCTTGAAGATGAATTATTGGAATACGGGGGACCAGATTTGGTACCATTTTTGCAAAATACTGGACGTGACTCCATGCATGAGGTTGGTTTCTCTTTTATGGTTATGTAGTTTTTTATTAATTTATTATTTTACTTTATTGGTGCGTACTGAACAATGTGTCTCGGCATATGAAGTCATCTCTATATTAAATTCGTGATCGCTTTATTCTAATAGTTGATATTTTGTGCAAATGTGCAAATGATGCTTTTTTGTTGATCAGTATTCTCTTTGCTTATTTTGCAGGCCAGGAATGATTCTTATCCTGCATTCTTAACTACTGTATCGAGTAGACCACCTGTACCATCTAATCATATGAAGTACTTAGAGCTTCTTGCACGGTATTATGTCTTAAAGCGCCAGCATGTTCTTGCTGCTCAAATATTAGTGCGGCTAGCAGAACGACGTTCCACCGAAGCTGGCGGCGGGCCAACTCTTGAACAAAGGTATTTGCTCCTAATGAGTGATGACAAATCATCCTATTTTTTAGGTGTTTAATATGTTAGCATGAATACTAATCATAGAACAGCAAGTACATGTTGCTTAACCAAGTATGAGAAATTAATGATACATGTATGTGCTTGAATTGCTATTTTTTGTGTGACGTAAGTAGTGAAAGATAGATTATAGCTGCCTTCATATGGTTCTTGATGAAGATTGTACATTATTCCACTTAATTGAACTGGTGGTTTTGTATTTTTGTAACTTGTCCTCTATTTCACCTAACATTTAGTCATGTTCAATGCTTTAAATCCAGGCGTCAGTACTTGAGCAGTGCTGTTCTGCAGGCAAAGAGTGCCAGTGAGAATGATAATCTTGCTGCACGGGATGCTATTGACAGTGGGCTGCTTGATTTACTTGAGGGGAAGCTTACTGTTCTTCAATTCCAGATTAAGATCAAAGAGGAATTGGAGGCTATGAATTCCAGGCGTGCAGATGGACCTTTGCATGATGCTGGTCACTCCAATGATAATATCTTTGAGTTTGACATACAGGAAAAGGCAAAGGAGTTATCAGTGGATTTAAAGACCATCACCCAGTTGTACAATGAGTATGCGGTTCCATTTGAACTCTGGGAGGTTTGTGATTTGTCTGATCACCTTAAATATCTAGCCATGTTACCTCTATCTTGTTACGACGGCCATTAGAACTTTAAGACATTATGTAGCTGACTTAAACAGGATTGTTGACCAACTGTAACTTGTATCATGTGATGGGTTGCATGATATAATGTCCCTTCATGTAAATTTTCCATATGAATATGTATACATCATTCTCTTTCCAGCTATGCTCCCATGACAACCTTTTTGTTGTTTATATTCCCATACTTCAAAATGGCCTATTTAACTTCATTATGTCTTTCTTTCTCAGATATGTCTAGAGATGCTATATTTCGCTAGCTATTCTGGTGATGCCGATAGCAGTATTGTGAGAGAGACCTGGGCTAGACTCATCAATCAAGCTCTTACAAGGGGTGGCATTGCTGATGCTTGTGCTGTACTGAAGAGGGTTGGTTCCCATGTTTATCCTGGCGATGGAGCCGCTTTACCATTGGATACACTATGCCTTCATCTTGAGAAGGCTGCACAGGTAAACATTTACTGTTGGTTGTTCAACTTGCTATATTCTTTTTGCCAATTTTTACAGTTCTAATTTAACATGGAATCGTAATTCTTTTTCTTAATAATCTTTTCAGGAGCGCATATTGTCTGGGGTTGAACCAGTTGGGGATGAAGATATTGCAAGGGCTCTTTTAGCTGCTTGCAAGGGTTCTGTCGAACCTGTGTTAAATACTTATGATCAATTATTATCCAATGGAGCAATTTTGCCATCTCCAACTTTAAGATTACGTCTTCTCCGGTCAGTGCTAACACTGCTCCGTGAGTGGGCAATGTCTGACCTTGGACAAAGAATGGGCACAAGTGTTACAGGGGCATCTTTGATTCTCGGTGGGCCATTTTCATCTGGGCATACAACAGTTGTAAACCAAGGTGTTCGTGATAAGATAACTAGTGCAGCAAATAGGTAAGCTGTTTCTCTTGCCACCCGTCTTTTGTGAAATAATTGATTAGCTTACAATTATCAAGTATATTGGGGGTATAAGAGTCTTGTGCATAAAATGTAAGTTAGATTTCATTTCATTCAGACTATATGCAATGAAGTCATATTGTGTACATGTCTGGTTTTGTGGAAAAATATTATGTATGTGGTTCGGAAGATACGAATCTTTGATTTTGTTTTCTGACATTTTATTATGACAATTGACATGGTCAATTTGTAATTGTTGAATGACAAAATAGTTTATTGCATGGTAAAACTATAGATCATAACTGAGCTTCTGCTTTTGCAATGCTCGCTCTGAACTTGAACTATTTTGGCAAACACATGTTGAAGTTTTGCATTTAAGTATAGTATGCCCCCCTTTTGCTGTTGACTAGTGCTTGTTTAATTATGTTTCAAAACCATGTATTAATAGCCCTTGATGAGGATAAAAACATAAATCTAAAATCTTCAGGGAATATTGTGATATCAAATTCCCGAAAGAGTAGTGTGATCTTATTAAAGCTATTTCAGTGGTCTTCTCTTACATTTAATATGCTATAGTACAGCAGTGAGTGTCTACCATTATGCTTTTTTGTTTCCCACTCATAATGCTATACCGATAAGTCGATAATTGATTTAACTTTCTGTATTTCAGGTACATGACTGAGGTGCGAAGGTTACCCCTTCCACAGAATCAAACAGAGGCTGTCTATCAAGGTTTTCGAGAACTTGAAGAGTCACTCTTGAGTCCTTATCCTTTTGAAAGGTTTTGACTTTCCTCCTACAGCTTTGTTGTGTAATAGCATTTAGCTCAACAATCATTGCAATTTTATAATTTAGTCCATGTTCTCTGGTTTTCGTTGTTGTATGAATAAATTTACTTCCCCTTGTTTTGAGGTTTTAGTCATTACTAGATCAGTAATTAGCAGTAGACTAGGATATCAGACATGGTAAAAGAAAATACAAGGATATACGGGAGTTTTTATTTGCAATTTGAAATCCTGACTAGTTTTATGAATTGATCATTTGTTTTATACATGGAAAAGAGATGCCCTATGTAGTTTATAGTAATGTGTTGATGATACATTATACCAAGGCAGTTAGCACGGGTGCAGTTTGACAGAAGGTTATACTCATAATTTGTTTTCTTGTGGCGAGTACTGTGAATCTGAGCGTTGTAATTTTTTGCCATGGGGTTTATGTATGCAGTAGGGTAATTTTGTTGATGCCTGGAGTTTATGTTGTTTGTGCAGGCAGATGGATGAAGTAACAGCCTAATATAAGATTTGTTTGTTAGTGACTTAGTTCTAACTTCTAAGTTGTATGGTATACATCAGTGTTCTGTAAATATGTTTATTTATTTAATTTGCTCTTGTTTACTTAACATGTTTGTTGCAATTGCGAAAGACCATCTGCATCTTGAATCCTCTTTATGGCCTTTGATTGTGGTAATGTTCACATGCAAAAGCGGACAATTTCTGCCGCGGCATTATCGCTAATGTGTTAGATGGTACCATTATTTTCCTGTGTTTGTACTTATACTATCATAATATGGTAAGTGTCTCACCCAGACGGGGAGTGTCCCTAATCAAACATTGCCAACCAAGGAAGCAGTTAGCGTCGCACTTCCTTTGTTAGTATATGATGTTGGTGCCTAACGATTTACATAGTGCAGTACCGTTCACGTGTGACATTCATTCTATTGGTTGCCTGTTTGTAGTACAATATGCGGGCGTGGTCCACTTTTAGCTCTAGTCACTATTCTTACCTGACCTGACCAATATGTAGGGTAGTTTCCTAATCCAACGACAGCTATACTCAACTCGATGATACTACTATTGTGTTACAGTAACGTCCTGTTGAGCCAATATTTGCTTTAACGACAATTTGTATCGGTAAAGGTTGAATATAAAATAATATCAGCACAAGTAAAAGTGCTTGCCAAATGATACTCTTCACAATTTTACACCAAAATTTAGTTCCAAGCACATGTAATTAGTCATTTTCCCAGTCTATCGATTCGACGGTTGTTGGTTTAAGTGGTTACTGACTTGAGTCGACTTAAGTAAGATGACGTTGTTTGGAGTCTTGTCCTTCAAGAATCGCTTGACAGTGCTGGAGTGGATTAACCAAACATAACATATAAGATATTGGGGTTTACCCAGTGCGCACCCAAAAGGGTAGCGGCTGCGGGTTCCCAACGACATTAAAAAAAAAAAGAAGATATCGGTGGAAACAAAACAAAATAAAAAAGGGTCCCAAAATTAGGTCACGCTATATACACACACGAATGAAACAAAGGCAGCATAAAAATTGCCAATTATCTACCTGAAAGGGCTACTAGTAAAACATACCAGCACCATTCCTAGGATCTTGATCAACCATAAACTGCCCCGCCCTTTGTTGAAGGCTCAAAGCAACTTGTATATACTAGATGTTGCATCATGCCATCTATGTATCGTGACTGTATAATGCATTATATAAGTTGTTGCGTCATCTATGAAATGCACTGGCACAATGATGATGATGAGAACTAGTAGAAGAATGGAGATCCCCACAAACATTTTCAACAAGTGATTTTAAGTGTTGGAAATTCGAGTCTCATACAATGGTTAAGCACGACAGTACAACTCGACAGAACATTCGAGGATAACAAGGCTAGATTGAAATAGTCCGAGAACTAGTAACCAACACAAAAGCCATCGACTTGCTTTCAGAACGAACTCCGGTTGGTCTCGAATAATATAACATAAACTACTACAGCCAACAATAATACAGTACATGCATCCACAGTACTAATCAAAACGATTATCATAAGCTCTCATCAAAATGCATCTGCTTCTAATTAAAACTACAGTAGTGTTGTTCCCTGGCTCATTGCTCATTACTGGGTGCAACGATTGTTCCATCGTTGTACAACCTGCTCAGTTCATGGAAGTAAGGGCATGTTCTTGAGTCAGCAGACCTCTTCTTGTTACTATCTTTCGTCTTTCTGTAGTACTTGTTGATGTTCTCCCACTTCTCCTTGCACCTCTTTGCATTTCTATTGTATCCGAGTTCAATCATCGCTTGTGAGATTCTTTCCCAGAGCGGTCCCTTGTTATTCCCTACTTCATCGCCGTTGCTGCTAGTCGTAGTGTTGCTGAACTTGCACCTCAGGTTTATCAGTGCCAACACTTGGTCTCTTGGCCATCTCATGCCAAGGTCGCCTCCCCCCTTCTTGTCGTCATAATCCGATGAAACAAGTGAAGTTGTATTCGAGGATGAGTTTGCTTTCGACGTGCCCAAACTGGGATACAGGGATGCATCATTTGTTGGGGTTTTAGTAGCTGAATCTTGATTTCCTGGCATTGATTCCAAACACCTGGTTTGGACTGCATTAGGCTGCTCCTGCATCTTCCTGATCGGCTCGAGTTTGGATCTGGAAGGAGGATTACTACACACGGACAGTGGTCTATCATAGAGCAAGGTGCTTCCGGATGGAGCATCTGGTGGCCTTTCAAGATTTTCAATTAGGCTAGCAAATTCTTGATCCTTAGATGCATATTTCTTCAGAAACTCGATAATCAAGGCTTGCCTCTCACCAGCAACAGCTTGCTCTTGAGTCCATTTCTCAATCTCCATCTTAGTCCTATCCATTTCTTCATTCTTCCAAGCTTCTTCTCTAGCAAGTATCTCCTCATCCCTCTTCACAATATCTTCAATCAACTTATTATGCAACTCCTCCTGCTGAGCCATCATCTTGTCCACAATAGACACACAATACCCTTTCAACATCTCAAACTTCTCTTTCCTCTTCCTCTTCTTATTCGTCTTCTCCGGCTTCGTGACCACTTCCTCGCTCACTTCTTCACGCGGAACAGCCACATTCCCCGAATTCTCCTCCACATTCATCTCTTCCGGCTCTCCTTCCTTCCCTTTCTCAGTTTCCTTATCAGTCTCAACCCTTTCCGGCGAAACCCGAGCCTCTTCTTGATTCCCACCCGGAAAAATCTCATCCAACTCACTCAAAATCCTGTAATTCTTCCCATAACTCACATTCCCACTCTCCTCCTCATACTTCTCCTTACACTCCTCAGCACTCCTCTTAGACCCAAGCTCCCCTAGTATCCTGCAACACCATCATACCACTAAATCAGCTCAACAAAAACAAGAATTCACTCTACATTACCAAACTCTCAGCTACCCAAACACAGTAGTATCATAATTCAGTTATTCCCTCACTACACTTACATCTCCAACAAGCTCAATAACATTCACCACAAGTAGCGGACAGAGTACTAATTGAAACAAAGAACATCACTCATTCATTCATTCAAGTCCCACACACAAAAAAAAAAAGGTAACCTTTGTTGTCAACAAAGTCCTAAAAAGTATCCCACTTTAGTAGTCCCAAAGTGCCATCAATTAGAGATAAAATAAAAGCAAGCAGCACCAACATAAAAAGGAACTTATCCTAAAGTGAAAGAAAAAAAAAAAAAAAAAAAGAGAGTACCTTGAAACATGTTCCCAAGAAAAATCAGGATACCAATTCTGTATACTGGATCTGACTTTAAGCAGGAGAAAAACTTCATCAGTAGTCCAAGAACCCACAGATTTACTACCATCCTTTTCCTCCACCAAGTCTTGCTTGTTGGTGGTGGTGTCCTCATTGGTGGTGGTGGTGGAGGTAAGCTTGAGAAGGTCTTGAGAGGAGCGGTAAGGGTCGAATCCAGAGGGGAAAGAAGGGTTTCCATGGAGAGGGAAAGGGGAGAGAGGGATAGGGAGTGAAGTTCTTGAAGCTATGAATTGGTGAAACTGATCACCATTAAACATGGCTGTTGGGAAAGCAAAAGCAAGCAACCTCTTTTTCTTAGTTTTTTTTTCCAGTAGTAGTGTGGTTATTTTCTGATACTTTTGGTTTTGGTCTGTAAAATAAATTGGCAAAAGGGTGTAAACAGCTTAGTGTTATTACTCCTCCTAGCAGCAGTACATACAGTACAGTACAGAAAGAAAGAAAGAAAGAAAGAAAAAAAGGAGAATTCAAAATAAAGTGAAAATGAAGGCCATCATTTCATATTGAATATTGATATTGGTATTAATATCTTTCTTTCTTTCTTTCTTTCTTTGCTGTAGATTTCTTTTTCATATTTATCAAGGGAGTTTTTGTCTTGTATGACAGGTGACTACTGACTAGTGAATGAGGAAAACAAGGCAAGGGGCATCTAACATTATTCATCCATCACATCCTTGTACTAAACTTGCCCTACATATGCATTTATATTATATCTGGTCGAACCTCAACTCGATATTCTAACCCGATAGATAGATTTGAATATAAAATGCAAAATTAATTGACCTGATCCGGAATGTAAAACGCAAAATTCGCTATGTATTGTTTTATTTTATATGCTCGAGTAAAATACGAATGTTTTTATGTTTGATTTTATTGATATGCTTACCACATGTACGATTTTGGAGAGCTCCTCTAGTAGTCTTAGTGCACGTCAGCTCTTAGTTTAAGTTGATTCCTTCACCCATCGTAAGTTGTAGAGACATTTTAGGTTATGACGTACGAAACCAACTAGATTGAAGTTCTTCTTATGTTTGGGTAAAACGGTAAAAGACTTATCTCACAACTTCCATGGTTTCCCAACACATTGTTCCACTCACACCACTTGTGGAGTGAGGTTTCGTTTCATAATACATTCGGACCTTCCATATACTGATCAATTATAATTACGATTTACGAACGAATACGACAAGATCACATGTAAATATAAGTGTTAGATGTCGTATGTTATGGTGCAGCATCGAAAAATTCACATACCGTTTTGGTTACACAAAAAACATTCATGGAGGTTTTCCAAATTTGTTTTTTTCTACTTAAATATTGACAAAAACACGAAATATGTAGAAAAATATATTAAAAAAACATAGTCTCTAAATTGTCTACGGCCTACCAAGATAAAAGGGAAATTTATTGACAAAATATATGCATGTAAAAAACTTTTCTTTTTATTTTTAGTATAACATCATTTATTTAAATACTAGATTTAAATTGTAGTTTGTAAAAGTAATGTTTATTTATAAAATAGGTAAAATGTAATAGGGAAACTGATTTTAACTATTAAATATATAATCAAACCATAATAGGGAATGAATTTAAAATGATATTTAAAATATTTTTTTATAGGAACACTGTTTTAAATGCTCTAAGAATTCATTTGAGATGTTTGATATCGAATTAAAGTTTTAATTTGAAATAATTTAATAAAGTTAGATAGATAAATGAGTAAAGTTGGAAAGCAAAATAAAAGAGCAGCATTCACTGCGGTTTAAAAAGAAAATTCTAAATATAATTTTAACTTGTTTCTTAAAACTAGTTTCCTTGTATAATTTAAATTTAATATTTAAATCAACTAGTTAATGGCTCGTCGAGTTTCAACGGGAATGGAGGGAAAATAGTACTCCATTCTGAAGTGTCTTAATTACCGACATCAACGGTTGTTGGCTTGAGTGGTAAGGTACTTGAATTCATTTAAGTAAGGTTCAAGTCTTGTAGATGTAAAAAATTGTTGCCAAGAAAGTTGCCTCCTAAAAAAGGTTTGATAGTGCTCGACCAAATTAGTAGTCAAAGCAGATAATAAAAGTCAAAGAAAAATAGAATCTTTAATCAGTTTAGACCTATCCAGACACATTTTGACACATAACTTTTAAATGTTTTTCCTATGGGCGTGAAGCCGTGAACACAAAGACATCCCATAATCGTTAAGAACCTTACTCGAACCATGATTTAATTTGTTTTGGGACCCATAAATTTAACATTTTTAATTATTTTGGGTCTAGGTCCAAGAAGGATCAGGTATGGCTCCATCGAATAGACCCGTCGAATACAATTAGTATTGTAAATTACTACAAAATAGACCCGTCAAGTTAAAAAAAATGCTCTAAATTATAGGGGTATAGACCCATTGAAGGCAGTACTTAATGCTTCAAATTATTCCGAATAGACCCACCAAATGTGATTTGTGCTCTAAATAGTACGAAATAAACCCGTTGAATACACTTAGTGTTCCATATTATTTTGAATAAACCCGTCGAATACAGATAGTGCTCTAAAGTAGTACAAAATAGACCCATCAAATGCAATTTGTGCTCTAAATTATCATGGAATATACCCG
>JAQRGC011919978.1:0-10392 GCA_028659135.1 Plantago lanceolata
ATTATCCTTCGGTTGCATGTGAAATAGATTTACAGAATCGTACTTTGATATAATCCAACAACTTACAACTGCATTCATTGATCATGCCATTTTAGCTAGCTGGCCTGGTTCCAAGTTTGTTTCATGAGCATAACAAATCATTCAACGCTACGGTCGTCTACTAGTATAAAACGAACATCTTCTTCTTAGGAGTTTCCAGAAAAAACTATGACTAGTCTTCTTTCTTTAAGCTTCTTCTTCACAATGTACAGAAGAAAAACTGATTGCTAATCGGTACTGCATGCAATGGAAGTGATCGTATACGGTCTAGAGGTTGGTGATGAATGCTCAACAGGGGAGATGACAGATAACATCACTTTTTTTGTGTAGGATAGGAGGTAATTTAAGTAGTCCATGTATATAACTTGTTTCTTAATTTGTGTTTTATTTCTGCTAAAATTTATCTAACACTACTAATAATATCTACATGTTCGATTGTAGAATTCGGCAAAATATATTCCCCGGGTGGATTGATCAGGTAAATCTAATCTCTACAAGCATAAAGAACAATTATCCGGAAAGTTGGAGCACAAGTGCAGTGGGTCCAAGTCAAGGAAGCCAACAGTTGCACAAACAAACCACGTACTCCAGCGTTAATTTTGCACTATGTCTCCCTGTTGTCCCTGTTGCCAACAGTTTCGTTTTCGTTGCAGAATCCCCATATCTTCGAGTTAACAATGGTGTTTCAACCGAAGAAATTCATCGCCGATTTCAATGGTAATTGCGGTTTTTCTTCGTGACTTGCCGTTTTTACTTCACAATGTACAGTAGAAAAACTGATTGTTAATTGGTACTGCAATGGAAGTGATCATATGCGGTCTAGAGGTTGGTGACGAATGATCAACATGGGAAATGACAGATAACATTCTTTTTTTTGTGTAGGATAGGAGGTAATTTAAGCAGTCCATGTATATAAATTGTTTCTTAATTTATGTTTTCCTGCTTAATTTTATCTAACCCTACTAATAATATCTACCTGTTGATTGTAGAATTCGGCAAAATATATTCCCCGCAGAAGATCACTTATTAATCTAACTTCTGCATACGAGGAGGGAAAGTAAAGAGAACATTGTGGGTTATGCCAACATGCTTCAAACAACATTATCGGTTGCGGATTAGAGGATTATAGTAAAGTATCTAATTTCCAGGGTTTAACCTCACGTTACAATGCATTCCGAGACTTTTGTCCAGCAGCGTGGAACCCAAGGAAACAAGAAGGAAATTAACCTGAACAAGTCCAGCACCACACACAAGCACGAGTAAGTGTTGATTTTGTACTAAGATCAGGGTGTTTTGCCTCGCAATAAGTGAACACACGCTTTATGTATTTGTACACTGCCTTTGTATGACCTAGGCCGGCGTTAGGATGCAATTCATTCTTTTCATCTTTGCAACATACTGTATATAAGTATCAATCAATGAATTCTAGATGCTTCTTATTGATCAACTAGGAATTGTGTTGCGTTTTCTAGTGTAAAGGGCGGAAATTTAAGTTTTTTAACCATTATAATAAAATTTGGCTATATATTTGCAGCTTGCAGCGTTTCGTTTATCAATAGTTGTACATTCAAAGGGAAAAACACTAATTCGGCTCAGATTTATTAAATTTCATTCAGTTGAGATGAAGAGAACAAATCTGACCAAGATTATTTTATGGATCCCATTTAAGAAATTGGAAAATCAAAGTTCTGGAAGAATATTGTGCTTAGTAGAAAAAAAAACATGTCGAGAGAATCCAAAAGGAAAAAAATTATGAGTAAGAATTAGGCTCTTCTCTTTATCTGAAAATTCATTCATTTCAGTTCAGTCCATTACATACGGATCAAACTTGTTTAGTTATATTTTATATTACAATTTATTTCAATTCAGTTCAATTCAGATAATGAAAACATAGACTTAACAGAGTAGAGAGTATAAATTGTTGGTAGAAATGTAATACTAATACCTGTAAGTTTGCCAAGGCTAACTTGGTAACAACCCTGTTTCTGTCCAAAATCTCAGTGCCTGCTTCTCTTGGGAGCTGGTATAAGTTCAGGAGAGCTCCTGAATCTCTGCACCTTTCTCGGAGATAAAACTTGTTCGGTATCATGAAGCAGGAATGCCAAAGTTGGGGTGTAGCCAGTGTATTCTGCCGATTCGTTGCATCTGGAATTTGTATGATCCAGTAATGTCCTAGTAGAAACACATGCTCCCTCCTTTCCAGTAACTTTTATTCTTTTCCAGAAAGGAAATTCGAGAAGAACAGTTCCATTGGCATGTCGACTTTCATTATCTCTTCTTGCTAGTGCACTACATCGCTGCAAGCCAAGCATCGGTGGGGCTGAAGGAAGTTGTTACAGCTAGCAGCAAACTAGGCCGATTCTGTTCTTAGTCATAAAGCATTTTGGCACTCGATCCTTGAGGTAGCGATAGAGTCGAGATTGTTGGCCATTGCTGTAAATTTTAGGCACTTTCTTATCCATACTTGAACACTACTGATAAAGTCACATCAATATTAGCATACACTCATCAAGCATTATTCAGAATCATCTCAATTCTCAATTTTATCAGAATGAGATCAAATTGACAACGGATACTGGAGAGACTGGCCATAGGATGATAAAATTAGAATAACTAAATAAATCATAGGCCTAATTATTTTCACCTCGAAATTTCCTGTTTTACTACTGACTACTGTATCTTACTGTCATGAGTCTGCTTCCTCTGTCATAAAAGAGGACGAATAATATAACGAAACAAGGGTACTTAAACTACCAACTAGTTGAGTCTCTTGGTATTATACACTAACATAACACTGCTAACCGGCAGTTACATAGAATAATGTTTTAACATATTTGCCGATTAAAGAATCTAGAGGCTTAAGTTTGATACTAGTAAGAGTCCGATCCAAGCATGTCACAGAATACTTTTTTTGAGTTTAAACTATGTGCATTTGCTGTCAATTTAATTTATGTAATTGGAAAGTTCTTCCCTTAGATTTTGGAATTAGGATATTCTATACAGGACATAAACCAAATATTTCCATGGTACAGAATCAAGTTACTTCTTATTCGATCAGGTATTTATATTACTAATGTTAGCTGTTAGAGTTAAGAACGTGCCATTTTGCTATTAATAATTCTCTGTTTTTAAGCATTAATTTCCTTTATGATAAAATTTGGCTATTTGTAGCTTTTCGTTTATGTTATGAGCAAAATCTAGTTTACTAAACACCTAATAAAAGCTGTACTGATCATGTACAGTTAAAATGTATGTCTCCATGTTGTCCTGAAGAAACGAATTCATTTATCATGCTCTGCGTGGCTTGAAACTTGTTGGTTTTAGACCAGATAACCAGGGAGAAGAAATCAAGAAAGTAAGTAAAAATTTCTGCAACAAACTTCCTTAGTATCTATCTGTTGCATGCATGTGAAACAGAACATTCCTTTTAATATAATCCAACAACTTTCAAACCGCATCCATTGAATATGACATGGTTCTAAGTTTGAACAAATTTATTTGGCCACCAGACCATTTAACACTACGAAACAAACGAAATGACCGTCTATAAATAAGAACATCTTCAATTCCTCAAGGCTCGGCTCAACCATGCACAACATTTTTCCAGAAAAGATATAACTTCAACTTTGCCATCTTAATTACTTCAATCTTCTTCTTCTTCTGCACAGTTACAGTAATGCTGTAACGGAAGAGATATATTGTCTGGAGGCGATGAATGCTCAACAGGGGATCGATACGACAGATGATATCATATCCTCTTTTTCTGTAGAATAGGAGGTAATTTAAGTAGTCCTGGTTTCTTAATTTTATTTCTTTTAATGAATTTATCACTTAATTTGCACTTGAGCACAATCTGCATGCTGGATTTATTTGTGTTTTCCTGCTTTAATTTTATCTAACGGTACTAATATTATCTACAATTGCAGAATTCGGCAAAAGACATTCCACCTGTGAGTAGGATTAGTCCAAATTCTAGAAGTTAAAAAGATTGGATGGCTCGAATTGAATCTGAGAATTCAAGGGCAGGGATTAAATCTGGAGAGAGGCATTTTGCTCAAGAAGTTCAAGGGAAGGGATTAAATCCACTTCCTCTTTTGGTTTCTAGAGTTGGCCTTTCACAATTTCTGTAGAATCCCTGCAAATTTCTAGGGTTCATAAGTAGCAAAAGGGGATTATGCAAATCCTTGCTGCAATCTTCCGGTTTTTTCTGTACTTAGTACTGGAATTGAGTAATAAATCGATGTACTTTTGTAGCTTACTGTCATGAGTCTGCTTCCTCTGGCATAAAAGTGGACGAATAATAGAACGAAACAAGGGTACTTAGACTACCAACTATCGCATGAGTCTCTTGGTATTATAGACTAAACAACTAGTGTCTAGTAGAACGTAAACGCTGCTAAACAGCTGTAGAATGATGTTTTAACAAATTTAATTACCCACTAAAGGATCTAGAGGCTCAAGTCCAAGAATACTTTTTCAAGTTTAAACTATGTGCATTTGCTGTCAATTGGACTTGTCTGAAGTAATTATCCTTCCTTTATTACTCGCTCCCTTAACTAACTAACTATATGTAATTGGAAATTTCTTCCTTCGGTTCAGGAATTAGGACATAAACCAAATATTTCCATTGTTCAGCATCAAGATACTTCTTATTCGATCAGCTATTTATATTACTAATATTAGCTGTCAGAGTTACGAATGTTGCATTACGCTAGTGTGAAGGCGGAAATTCTCTGTGTTTCTCATTAATTTTCTTTATGATCAAATTCTAGTTGTAGCTTGTAGCGTTTCGTTTAAGTTGTGAGCAAAATCTAGTTTACTAAACACCTAATAAATGCTGTACTGATCATGTAACACGTTAAAATGTATCTTGTGTGGCTTGAAACTTGTTGGTTCTAGACCAGATAACCAGGGAGAAGTAATCAAGAAAGCAAGGAAAATTTTCTGTAACAAACTTCCTCAGTATCTATCTGTTGCATGCATGTGAAACAGAATAGTCCTTTTGATATCATCCAACAACTCAAAACTGCATACATTGAATATTACATGGTTCTAAGTTTGAACAAGTTTATTTGACCACACATATCTATATAATAATGATAACATCTTCAATTCCTCTATGCTCAGCTCAACCATGCGTTTCCAGAAAACTTATAACTTCAACTTTGCTATTTTAATTTCTTCAATCTTCTTCTTCTTCTGCAAAATTACAGTGATGGAAGAGATATATCGTCTGGAGGTGATGAATGCTCAACAGGGGATCGATACGTCAGATGATATCATATCCTCTTTTTCTGTAGAATAGGAGGTAAGTCCTTGTTTCTTAACTGTATTTCTCCTGCTTTAGTTTTATTTGTCTTCCCCTGCTTTAGTTTTATCTAACAGTACTAATAATATCTACAATTGCAGAATTCAGCAAAAGATATTCCAACTGATATGTTAGAGCCTGGAGACGATTAAAGATGCCGAGGGCAAAATATTTGCGCTCTGCTGGATTTATTTTTGTTCTCCACCATGCTTTTCGAGCAATTTTCAAACTCTTCCTCATCATCACATCCTCTCAAGCAGTTGTTGAACGCCTGCTTGAACTCCTTATCAGTTTTCAGTTGGCCGAAATGCGATACGGCATTCTGGGTGATATGCCACAAACACAGCCTATGCCTCGTTCGTCCTTGGAAAATCTGCAGCGATTTGTTCAGATTATGGTCTTAAATCAACACCACCAATGCTTAAAACACAACAAGGCAGAGTTAAACATGCACAGTAGCCATGTAATTTCATCACATTAACAAACAAACCACGTACTCCAACGTTAATTTTGTACTAAAGTCGGGTTTTTTTTTTTTTTTTTGTCTCTAAATAAGTGACATACGTACAAAAACAAGGCCTTGAAACGTCAAATTATACTTGTCAAGGATGAACTAGTGAAGTTTTGACATTTTGTTAACACTTCGAATGGACAGAGCATTTCAATCTGAATTATATTTAAGGCTGCTAGGTCAGTAGTTAACCAGGAAACAATGTCTGTATCTCTGTCAAACAAACGATTTTCTCCCAAAGTGTAATTCTGTTAAGCTAATTGGAGTATATACTAAAGCATTTTCGTACGTAAATGTATTTCAATAAACAGAAGATGTCCAGTGAATTCAGAGCAGACTACTCAGGGAGTCAGGGAGAAGAAAGTAATTAAAAATTTTCTGTAACAAACTTATTTTTGCATGTGAAACAGAATCGTCCTTTTGATATAATCCAACAACTTTCAAACTGCATTCATTGAATATGACATGGTTTTGAGTTTGAACAAGTTAATTTGACCACACATATCTATATGTAATGATAACATCTTCAATTCCTCTATGCTCGGCTCAACCATGCGTTTCCAGAAAACTTATAACTTCAACTTTGCTATCTTAATTTCTTCACTCTTCTTCTTCTTCTGCACAATTACAGTGATGGAAGAGATATATCGTCTGGAGGTGATAAATGCTCAACAGTGGATCGATACGACAGATGATATCACTGTTGAAGACCTAGAAGTGATGAAGTTCAACCCAACGTACCTGAGATATTTTAGTGAGGTCATAGCGTGTGGTGTAAAACTGTAAATCAATGTACTAATCACTATTAAAACTACTTTAATCTTCAGTTATTTGCAATTACCAAAATCAAACATGCATGGAATTGAAAAGGAAACTTAATACTAGACAGACAGATCAATCAATTTCTTCTTCTTCTTTAGTTCTTTTTCAGGAACACAATTCACAGCTCTAGCTGGTTTAAGCTCAGTAGTATATAATATTCTTGCTCTTTCTGGAAAGACAGAATATGTTTTACAACGCAATTGGCATATTTCTAATGAGGCGGGATTCATATACTATTATTTGCTCTCACGGTCACGGTGCAATTCTGTAAGCTAAAGTCTCATAAAAGACTGACTTTCGTGATACATTAGAAAAGTCAGTTTTTTATAACTAGTTCTATTGTTATAAGTGGTTTTTAAATAAACCGGATGCTTTAAAAAACCTGACTTTCCTAATGTATTAGGAAAGTCAGTCTTTTATGAGACTTACTCATTCTGTAAAGCTGATATTCTATACTACTACATTTCCGAACGTAAAAGTATTTCGATATACATGCAGAAGTTGTGTAGTGAATTCAGAGCAGACTACACAGGAAGAATAAAATCATTGAAAAACAATCCTGTAACAACTAACAAACTTATCTCTTGCATGTGAAACAAAATCGTCCTTTTGATATGATCCAACAACTTTGAAACTGCATCCATTGAATATGACATGGTTCTAAGTTTGAACAAGTTTGTCTGACCACCAAATCATTCAGGAAACATATAAAAAGGCCTTCTATAAATAAGAACATCTTCCGTTCTATGCACTTGCACAACATTTCCCCAGAAAATTATGACTTCAACTTTGCTTTCTTTCTTCAATCTTTTTCTTCACAATTTACTGTAGAAAAACTGCTTGTCAATCGGTACTGCAATGGAAGAGATCATATATGGTCCCGAGGTTTGTGATGGATGCTCAACACTCAACAGGGGAAATGACAGATAATATTCTTTTCCGTAGAGTAGGAGGTAATTTTTAGTAGTCCATTTTAATTGTTTCTTAGTAATTTTTATTTTCTTTAACTAATTTATCACTTAATTTGCACATGAGCACCATCTGCTGGCTTTTTTGTGTGTTTATCTAACACTAATAATATTATCTACCTGTGTTGATTGTAGAATTCGGCAAAATATGCGATATCCAATGAGAGCTTCCTTTGACGCTCCGTACGCACATATCCTGACAGAGCCGCCGACGTAACCCCGATCCTGTAAATCCAAATGAAACCAACCATCAATTTTAGCGGGGTACGGAACAGAGATCGACCGCAGTTTTCAAAATCCCAAAAAAATTCCGATCCTTCCGCTATAAAACTGGGGTAAAACAGCGGGTTTTTGAGTTGGATCGTCGGTCAGGGATCGCTGTGAAAACGGAGGAGCTGTTGGCGTCTAAACCGGAAGCGGCGCAGGGGTGGTTGAGGTGTTCTCCGGTGACAACGGTTTGTCTTAGAACTTAAATGTTAGGAAACGCTTCCTTATCATTGGGATATGTGCCCTAATTGGCTTTTTTGATTTTGTAAATTGTAATTAAGATCAAACACTTCCTGCCCCAAGATTCGATCCGAGGAATGGAATAGAAGTAGCTGTAACTTCCCCAGTTTTCTATTAGCGCTTCCTGCAACTTAAATATCAGCCTTAAAGGTATCGGATTTGGTTTGAACCATTTTATGATAGTTTTATGTAGACCAAGACTACAGAAACATGATTAACGTGGATAAATGTGGTCCGTAACCCTTGCTAGTACAAGGAACCACTCCTGTATGAAGGTGGCTGGAGCTTGACATATGATGCAAGGTAATACATCGACGATCAATCAGTCAAATCAACTGGATTCGAGGTGAAATATTGCATATTTCCATGTATGAAAACAACAACCCTTCAAAAGTCACCCAAGAGTACGCAACTGACTTGGGTTTTGTCTCGAAAGGGTAGACAGTTCCAAAGGATAGTCTGCAAGTAGAAACAACAACCACAACTGCGGATACGACAGCAGAGGAGCCTTCAGCTCCTGTAAATCAGGAAATTGGCAAGAATGTAAAAGATAAAGGTTCTATTGACAAATTGAAGGGTTCAAAGAAAAGTGACAACGAATCTAACAGCTGTGGAGAACCTGATCCAGAACTGATGTCTCATGATGGAGGTATGAAGGTTTGTGTAGAAAATTGATTTGCAGTCACAAACAAACAAACGATTTGCTCTCTCGGTGTAATTCTGTAAAGCCAATTGGAGTAAGAACAGTTAAACTACTACAGTTCTGTACGTTGTATTTTGATATAAAGAGGTTGTGTAGTGAATTCAGATTAGTCTACACAGGGAGAAGAAATTAATTAAAAAATCTTCTGTAACAAACTTATCTGTTGCATGTGAAACAGAATAGTCCTTCCTTTTGATATAATCCAACAGCTTTCAAACTGCATACATTGAATATGACATGGTTCTTAGTTTAAACAAGTTTATTTGACCACACATATCTATATATAATAATAACATCTTCAATTCCTCTATGCTCGGCTCAACCATGCGTTTCCAGAAAACTTATAACTTCAACTTTGCTATCTTAATTTCTTCAATCTTCTTCTTCTTCTGCACAATTACAGTAATGGAAGAGATATATCGTCTGGAGGTGATGAATGCTCAACGGGGGATCGATACGACAGATGATATCATATCCTCTTTTTCTGTAGAATAGGAGGTAAGGCCTTGTTTCTTAACGGTATTTCTCCTGCTTTAGTTTTATTTATCTTCCCCTGCTTTAGTTTTATCTAACAGTACTAATTATATCTACAATTGCAGAATTCGGCAAAAGATATTCCACCTGATGTGTTAGAGCCTGGAGACGATTAAAGATGCCGAGGGCAAAATATTTGCGCTCTGCTGGATTTATTTTTGTTCTCCTGCTTTAGTTTTATGGTGTACTGAGGTAACATGTTTGTTTGTACGTAACAGGACAACAGAGATCCCATGTCTTCTTCCTCATCTTTACCCTAAAAAACAAAGCCGCCGCCACCCGTTTGAAGCTTCTGCTCCGATCTGGCTCATCCAGATCGGAGCAGAAAGCTCCGTCCTCCCGTCTTCCTTTGTTCTGCTTCCCTTTCCCTTCGTCTTTTTCATTTTTTTCCCCAATAAAATCAGATCTAGCCATTTGTTTTTTCAATTTATGCTAAGTTTTTCTGAGTTTTGGTTCGGGGTTGAGGTGGTACTGGTCGTTTTGTTTGGTGCCGTGTGAATCAGTTGTCAATTTGTGACTATTATCGTTCGAAGTTTGGTTTATGGGTTGGGGGCGTTCGAGATGTGCACAGATGCCTAATGAGGTTGTGGAAGTCGTAAGGTGTTGTTACGGAATAATGGTTTAGGTTGCGGAAGAAAGTTTCAGTTTGCGGGGGCGGAAGAAAGGTTCAGGTTGCCGAAAGGATAAATGCAAGGCGAGTCATCGATGGGCTCTAGGTGGTGGTGGCAGTAGGGCGTTGAATGTCTGGGTTTTGGTGTCGACATGAGTCTTGTTGTCTACAGTGGGATGCAAGCAGTAAGTTTTGTAGGCATGGTTTAAGGAGCTGGAGTTTGGATTGTAGTGGTTTGGGGGCTGATTTGCTGGCTTATGGTGTCGATTTTGTCGATCTTCAGGGCGTGTTTTTATGGTTTAAGTTGATGCTGATTCTGGTTCGGTTTGGTTTAGGTGGCTAGTTTTGGATGCAAGGAACACTGGTGTTTGGTTGCAGGGATCACCGGAA
>JAQRGC011920830.1:0-16038 GCA_028659135.1 Plantago lanceolata
GTTTAATGTTTACTAATAGAATGCTCAATGTTTGTCAGCGTGGTCATTATAGCAGTGAAATTTCACTAAGACCCAATTCGATTTAGGGTTTGTGATAACCCAAACTAACAACAAATCATCTCCAAATTGCACAACAAAATGTTTCCACAACTTCAAATTACTCCATTAAGTATCACTTTAAAGTTCAAGAACACATGAACTTTTAAATCTTAAAAAAAAATTACCATCAAATGAGAGCGCCCATGGACGGAGCTTTTAAGCATTGAACATTAAAGTTAGTAAAATCTCACAGCTAAACTTAGTTTAGCTGACAAACATTAAGTTTCCTATTGTTAAAGATTGAACATCAAATCGAGTAAAATTTTCCACCTACACTAGTAGACGGATAAACATTGAACTTCTTACTCTTAAACATTGAACATCCTATTATTAAACATTGAACATCAAAGTTAGTAAAATCTCATAGCTACACAGGTACACAGACAAAAACGTAACGATTCTGTTTTTTTTTTTTTTCAAAATTCGCGGGTTGACCCGGCCATTCAACCCGCGAATTTAAGCAATTTGATTGCTTTTAATTTTTATGTTGATCTTTTTTTGGTCTCTCTATAAGGTGGTATTTTTTGAGAATTAGTATTGTGGAATGGATGGAATTTGGCCATGAGTTAAAAGGCTTATATTTTCTCATTCCATATATAATGAAACTCCCAACTCTTCTAATAGGAAAATTAAAATCACTTTTAGTGTAAGATTTAGGGGAAGATTTTATTCTTTTCGTCTTACCATAACAGAGCTGAACAGAATGGAATTGCGGTACAAAATAAAACAGAACATAACTGAAAATAATGAGTTTTCAAATGAAAAGAACAGAGCCTTAAGAAGAAACTATTGCAAAAGGAAAAACCTATTCGGTATAGGATTCTCATGACATGGTAATCCTAAGTTCTAACCTTATTTCCTTTCTCTTTTCTTTCAATACGGTCCCTTCACTTGAAAAACTATTTAGTTCCGTTTCAATTAAATTCAGTTCAAATCAGATTCACATAATTATTTTTATACCACTACAAAAATAATTCTGTTACAGTTCGGTTTATAGTTTATACAAAGATAACACGACCTAATAAAGAAGCCTCCATTATTCACCCCTTTCCTACATAGGATTGTAATTCCCAAATCCCACATAGCACTATATATATAGCCAAGGCCGATTAAACAGAATGTGCACTTGATCAAAACTTCTCTAGGCCCGTTTACCAATTTTCCTCAAGGCCCATAAACTGAACACAAACCCAATAATAATCGAATCCGGTTCAAATTCTGAAATTCATCCTATTTGTTTCTCTTTCTTGAGCAAGAAGAAGAGCATAATAATCTCACCTCCAGTTCTTGAAAAAACAAATTCAATCTTAGAGAGAGAAACTGTAACAACAACACAGAGACGAAATCAGATGGATCCCAAGCTCACTGAGGTCTCCCAAATCTTCGACCGATTCAAGGCCGCTTTCGTCCGGAAGGATTTCGATACTTGTACCCGATTGCTCTCCCAGCTCAAGGTCCAATCTTTTTCCGATTACTCTTCAAGATTTTGCTTCTTTGCTTGTTGGGTTTATTGGGTTTTGTTTTTGCTGTTATGAATGCTTACTGTTTATAGCCTTAGCTAATGGGTTTCTTTGATTTAGGTTATTTTAGCCGATTTTAATTAATTTCATTAGCATTGTTTAGCTTTGGATTAATGTGTTTTAGCTTTTGGATACATAAATTTTAGGTTTATTTTTCGTTAATTCTCGGGAAATTGTTGTTACTTTGATGTATCTGAGTGGCTTGTGGAGTAAACAACTTCAAAAGATTATGACCCATCTACTTTGTATTATAAACTAGGCTTTGTTGAGCTCAATTATTTTTGAAGAAGTAAAGTGGTATGTACATGTCGAGTTCGAGTTTAGCGGTTGCTGTGTCTGTGTTCTGTGGATCTATAGCTTTATATTTGTATTGATTTTGGATTGAATTCTGCTGCAGTTTATACTTTCTGTGGCATGTATATGTCGAGTTTAGACATTGCTTTATCTATGTGGGTCTATAGTTTGATATTTGTTCTGTCGAGTTTAGATGTTGCTTTATCTATGTGGGTCTATAGTTTGATATTTGTGTTGCTTTTGAATTGAATTGTGCTGCGGTTTATACTGGACACAGGTTTGAATTTGATGGTGTTAATTGTGGTTATTAACAACTTGTTTCTGTGTGCAGGTTGAACTGATAGGGTTTAAGAGTCTACCACCCTTGTTTGCGGACTCACCTAATGCCACCCAAGAACTGACACTTGCAAGTAATGTAGTTCTACAATAGTCCCGTTTATTTATGTATGAATGAGTTCAGTTGTATCATGTATGTATTGCTTATGTGTCTGTGATGCTAAATGTTACTTATACCACTTTCAGGGGCTATATTTGAGCATGCAGTTGTCTTGAGCGTGAAGATTGAAGACCAGTATGCATTTGAGAGGGACTTTTTCCAGCTGAAGCCTTACTATACTGATGCACGGTAGGTATCCATGTTTAATTCTGGCTGATGTGATATATTTGTGATGTTAATGTTATGTTACATAAGGAGGGTTAGTAAAAGTAAACTAGCTTCCACTTTTTTTCGTCAAAGATCCTTCTATTTTGCAAACTTCATGTGATCCTGTCAGCATCTTTTCTGGTTTAGGGAGGACTTATATGGTCTTATGAGTGCATGAAGAAAATTTAAAAGCAGTAGGATGTGGATGAAATACAATTATTGTAAATAGCCACGTACTGTTTTATTTGGTTTCCTACTGTCACACTAATTGGAAAGATGGTGTTTTATTGTCTAATCCTTGTTTAGGTTTTCCTTATCATGCTAATTGTCTATTACACTTTCTGTTGTTGCAACTTAGGAGAATTTTTGGCACTTCTTTTGACATAACATGAGTTTCATATTTTGTGTGCGCTTATGAATGTTCTTTATTGTGATTGAACAGTGGTCGTCTCCCACAATCTCCCGAGGAATATCCTATCTTAGGACTCAACCTCTTGAGGCTCCTCGTACAGAATAGAATTGCAGAATTCCATACGGAGTTGGAGTTGCTACCTCCTAATGCTTTGGAGAATCCATGCATTAAGCATGCTGTTGAGTTGGAGCAATCTTTCATGGAAGGAGCTTATAACCGTGTATTGAGCGCTAGACAGACAGTACCTCATGAAACATATGTGTACTTCATGGATTTGTTAGCAAAGACAGTAAGGTAATTACTTGAAGATGGAGTTTCATCAACACTTTTCTGATTTTTGTGTTACTCTTCTACAGAATTTCTCTAAGTTCGAGTCCACATAAATATTTTTAAGGATACCTTATACATCTATTCTATGATATGCATGTGTATTCTGTTGCCAAAGCTAGCTAAGATATTTTCAAATGGTAAGTTTAAGTACTTAATTTGGCACTTGACAATTATTCTGCCTTGTAGGGATGAGATAGCTGGATGCAGTGAAAAAGCTTACGATCGTCTGTCCGTCAATGATGCCCGACAGATCCTGTTATTTTCCTCAGAAAAGGAGCTGCTTGATTATGTCAAAGAGGAGGTACTATCTTACGTTTATTTCATTTTCTCCAGCATTATTAATTGCCTTGCCCTTCATCTTTTTGAAGCTTTAAATATTATCCAGACCTTAGTGATAAATATATATAAATCCATGCCAAACAAGTAGTACACTGTTTTGCAGCTTTGTGAGTCTCAAATACCTGTGCTACGTGGAATTATTCCTTATGTTTGGATGGTGGAAGTTATATGGTTGTAATTAAGGAAAAACCTAAGCAATAATAAGCATTAGGAAATTGTCTACTTAAATGGATAAAACATCCTGCTAGCAAGCTTATTATTCTTTTGCTATTAAAAAGAGTATATTTTCAATACTATTCTTTACCCTGTGATGCCAAACATGCATATTGTTGACTTGTTGAATAGAGAAAGAATTGTTGTTTACCTTAATGCTTGGTAACTGCAGGATGATCGTAAATGGGAGATCAAGGATGGATTTGTGTATTTCCAAAGAGCAAAAGAATCTGTTTCTTGCAAGGAGATTCCGTCAACACAGCTAATCAACCAGACCTTGAGTTATGCAAGGGAATTGGAGCGGATTGTCTGAGGGGTTGCACCATCATACATGGCGCTGTGCAATGGAATGGAGTTGGATTGTCTGGGGCTGCACCATCTCATATTAGCTTTTCCTTCTTGTTTTACTGTGTTGTGCTCCATCCAGTGTTTTCTTGACTATTTATTGACTATCAATCGGAGATGGAAAAATATCTGGGATTCTTTATTTTCATTCCTTTCATTGTAGATGATTTGCTCCAGGATTCTACTATGTTATTATTCTGTTTTGTTATATTAATCGAGGGATCATAAATCAACTTTTTATTATGTGGAATTTGGTAAAGAAAGAATTATGTTTCAAGTTTTAACGAGTAGAAGGTTTTTTTTTTTTTTTTTGGTGTTATCGTTAAAACGAGTAGAAGGGTTTAATACCATACAAATCTGAGTATTTTGTATTGTGCCTATATTTGAGTGATGCTGCTGTAAGCTATGAACTTCGATAAAAACACCAAGAAAAATGAAAATTAAAGAATTATGGACTTTTGTTGTTGCAATTTTACCGTTGTAAATCTTGATTTGTTAACTTTTGCGAAGTTACTTGTTTACAAGTAACAATAGGACTAGTCGCAGACTTGCAGTAGATCATGAAGAATGGTGCAAAACAAGATGTTGGAACAGATTTTTACTGTAGCTCAACAAGGTTACAATATCTAGCAAAGAAAACTCTGATCTGACATGAATGAAGGTGCAATTACCCTTTTACTAACTGGGGCAAAACATACTATTAGCCAGCCCCAGTTACCCTCTTACGTCTTATGCAGAGGATATGTTGAAACAGCAATCATGGGGAGTGCACGGCTAGAAAAGGCCAGCACTGATGAAATTGAACTACCAGGTATATAAATATGGAGTTCCTAGTTACTACAAGTCATGTTAAGCTCTAGAATTCATTCAAGAATTGCACAGTTTGTCCGGTTGATGTAGCATCAGTCTATGCATGTTGATCAGTCTATGCATGTTGGTCACCATGACCGTCCCTTGGATCTTCTTGATCAGGAAGTTCACCGAGTCTCTCCTGCAAGAGACCAGTTTTCTCAGAGATTTGCAAGTAAACAATAAATAGATTGTAACAATATATATGCACCCAGAGAATATGATCAGTTAACCTGTTGCACCAAAAAGATGTTCCAAATTTTCCTTTTTATACCTTAATAGTACAAAATATTCAATGCAGGGAAGAGGGTGGTGGTGGTGGTGGTGGCGAGAGGGGGAGGGGGTTGGTTTATATTTACGAGGAAAACACCCGACCAGGAAAAGGGAAAATTGAAGGTGATACAAGCAACTACTTTGTGGGTTATTGTAACCTCTAGCAAAGGTTGTATACTTGTATGCATTCTGATATTTCTAGTCCTGATGGAGAATAACTCGTGTTAGATGATTAGACATGAACAAATTAGGATAATGCATCGAACACTTGGGTGAGTGGTGAAGGTGAACCACATTTAAGGCGTGTCTCCGAATTAAGGTAATGCATTTAACACTGAAGCGGGTGATAGTGTGTTTATTCCTAATATCTAAGGCTTGTCTAACCCTTAGACTACTAACACAAAATTTTGTCTTCCTGATGTAACTAAAAATGAAAAAAATAAATAAATAAAAACGTCCAAAGCTTCTCTACTTCATCATGTAAATTGAGTTGTCTGTCAGGTTTCAGCTTTCAAGTGTTTGTATTACCTTTAAAGATTTATTCTGAGCTAGAAGCTCATCGTATTCGCCCCTCATTCGGACTACTTCTGCTCTGAGAGATGCATTCTCTTCTTTCAAAACTTCAGCGCGCTGGGCTAGTTCATCACATTCAGCCTATTTTTAATACAAATCATGAACCATGTCAGAAATAATTGACTCTGAATTAACAAAGGGAAAAAAAACCATGTACAGTAACTGCTAAGTACCTGCTTTCGCATTCTGGAGCGACGAGCAGATTCCCTGTTTGACTGCTTTCTTTTTTGCCTTTTAAGCTCCCTTTCATCCTGAACTCATATAAATATACATAAACATATTAGTTCATGTATGAATGAAACCTAAATTTCATTTCTCTGGTATTTTCTTTGTTGCTACATAATTTAGTCGCTCGTGACAATTTCCTTCACAACATTGATGACCTCTAACAGTAAATAATACTATCACTGAATTATAATTAATATCAGACTAGGTATGCAAATAACAAGATGTACCAATTACCAAACATAGAACAGTGTAACACTTGAAGTCTCAGTTTTCATGAGACATAATAGATGGACACGAAAAGAAGCAACTTTTACAGCTTACATGTATCTCCTTAGACCTTAATGACTACTGTTAGAAATCAACACTGATTTAGAACAGTGTAGCACTTGAAGTCTCAGTTTTCATGAGACATAATAGATGGACACGAAAAGAAGCAACTTTTACAGCTTACATGTATCTCCTTAGACCTTAATGACTACTGTTAGAAATCAACACTGATTTACAAATGCACTACATCTTACAAAATTATGTTGCCTCCTTTGTATTTTTTTCAAAATTTCATGATCACCTTCTCAGAAGTCTATTACTTAATGTTTATCATTTCGGTCTTGAGTTTTCTAAATAAAAACAAAAGAAGTGTCCTAAGAAAATGCAATAATATGGTGGATTAAAAGATTAAAAAAAAACAAGATCAAGTTATTTAAGGAATGATAGAAGTTTTTAAAACTTTCAGTTCAACAAAGATCTACTAATTACCAATCATTGAAAAGTGAAAGCACTTCTTGAAGTCTTGGTTTCCAAGAGACATAATAGAAGGATACATAAAGAAGCAACTTTGTAGCTTTCAT
Organism: Plantago lanceolata; assembly: GCA_028659135.1. Lineage (NCBI taxonomy): Eukaryota > Viridiplantae > Streptophyta > Magnoliopsida > Lamiales > Plantaginaceae > Plantago > Plantago lanceolata. The sequence continues at coordinate 6,967 of JAQRGC011920830.1, forward strand.
GTATCTCCTTACTGATTGCTGTCATAAATCAACACCAATCTATGAATGTTATACAGGTTACAAAATTCTTCGCATCCAAAGTTTTGCAGATCTTCAGAAATCTATTAATTCATTTATTCAGAAAGTAGCTTTAACTAAATTAATTTATAACATAAATCAAAACTCTTACTATGTGATTTTGAGTTCAAAGTTCTAACGACTTGATCAAGTTAAAGGTAGCAATAGAAACCATGCGAAATTTAGTTTTCATTGTCCACTGACACCAGCACTGCTTTTATTAAACTACAAATTATGAGGGCTGTAATTACTAAAACCTCGATGGATAATGATATTCATGTAATTTGAATTGCACTGCTTTTATTAAACTACAAATTATGAGGGCTGTAATTACTAAAACCTCGATGGATAATGATATTCATGTAATTTGAACTCACATAGCTAGTGTCTCAGTGTTGTTCCCACAATAAAATGAAATTTAAAATTTTATTTGATGTTTCCAAATTAAACAAGGAAACAATTCCTTTTAGTTATAACTGGATCAGAGGCCCACACTCAAATTCTTTTGCAACAAAACAATGAGAGAGATTTTATCATTTTCTTGAGGATACCTGTACAGAGAGATGTGATTGGACAACTTCCCGCGATCCATTAGTGACATATCCTCCAGAAACTGGAGTAGCAGCCACATTACCCCGCATTGCAGGAACAGAAGGCGATGATGCGCCGCCCCAGTAATCCATTCCAATATTCAAATTAGTTGTTGGACTAGGAACACCACTCACGGCCCCTGCCATTTGTATTGGTACCATACTCATACTTTGATTTATCATCGAGTGAGGTGCATTCAGTCCTCCATTCTGATAATTATGGCTCGAACTACCATTCTGAGATGGCTCAGCTATAGTAATTACATATAACAGGGTTCATAAGTAGAACTCAAAAAGAAGATTGTGTTAGTCGCACAAAAATCACTAGATTACCTGAATCTGGCCTGTCACTGGACTTTGCTTGTGACTCCTGTACAAGAAACAATAGGGCTCACCAGAATCAGGATGAGCAATCTCAAAATCATTTGTGTAAACTAATTTGTCAATTAATTAACGAAAAAAATTTGACCTTTAACACTAAGTGCTAAAAGACATCAATTTTATCAAGGAAATAAGAAAGTACACTTTCCCAACAGTATTCATACGGAATAGAATATGTATTTCTGGGATATACTCACCGCAAGAGACACATTCATGCTTCATAGGTCAAAACTACTAATCTAAGAAGTCTAATCCTTTTTTTTCCAGTTGACGGGTGAAAATTCCTTGTTCTGTCCCATCATATCCTCTAAGAAGTCTATTCCTTTTTTCTCCCATCCCCAAATCCCACCCCATAAGAAGTCTCGATGTATTTTCTCAAAGTTATTAGATGCAGACAAAGATAAATATTAAGAGAGAGTATAAAGATACATTCTATTCCACCCTCATGCCTCTTCTCTGCCCTTTCAGAAATTCCATTCAAATGCTCTTACTTTTGAACCAAGTGCCTAAATGAGTAATATTACATCCGCAGACAATGGTGAAGTCTTGAATGTGCTCCAAATTACTAACATGCTTTTCTGTTCTTTTTTTGGTCAATTTAAAGTGGTTTACTTAGTTGATTAGATTTATCAGGAAAAGATATTTAGTTGGCTAGTTGCCAATCAACTGCAAAGGATACTTGGTATACAATTAACCAAAAGTTACATTCCTCCCCCTTACCCTTCCCCAAGCCCCCTTTTCATTTTCGTGGAGTAACAGAATATGTTATTAAACTTATTATCCAATACCCTGATGCAAAAGAAAAGAAGTTAACTATCATGTAATTGTTGCTAGATGGGTGGCTAAACTGCATGAACATCGGCCATGTAATTCTCAAGCTGCATAGAAAACAGTACACTCCTATAAACTTACATTTTCAGAATGTGCATCACTTCCTCCACTTGAATCTTCACTTCCGCTCTCACCACTGCAGATTATATCAGAAAAGTAAACACACAAACGGAGTCTCACCCAAGGTATGTTTAATGCCAGAAAAGTAGATGCAGTTCATTAGTTGTCTATTCATGAGTCAAACAACCAGATGAAAGGGGGAAGGTAAATAGGAAATGACACAAAAATGACATGATCAAAGTGTGTATTATGCACAGGAATGGAACTTAATAAATACTACTCCCTCCGTCCCAATTGAAATGAGCTTGATTCCTTACTGGGATGTCGCATTACTATTGAGCCCTTCCTAAAATGGCAATAAAGTAACCAATTTGAAAAGGCAAAAGCAATCTTCTCAAATCACAATATTTACATAGATCGCCCCTCACCCTTACCATGCACTTTTTACTCGATCTTTATGCAAATAATACCCCTGTCCTAATTATATACTCATTCCTTATTCAAAATTTCAAATAACACTCCCAGTTTCTTAATAGTAGTTAAGCATCTTTAAACAGATTAACCCCAAGCAATTGGTACTTGTGCTTCAGCATATCCATAGTACCTTTTAGAATGCACACCATTCGCAGATGGCCCTGGTGTTTTGCTTGGTTCGTTATTCTTGCCAGTAATCATGTTTAAGCTTCCCAAACTTCCCTTTGATCGTTTGATAGGCAATTTTTCCTTCACTTCAGATGGCCTGCCAGCCACTTCCACATTGCTTGTCGCGATGCCCTTTTATGGAAGTATTTGCAGTTGGTTAGCGAAAATGCTATAAAATGTAGGGTCTATTTTAAAGTGACGACGGAAGAAAAATCTACTAAAAGGAATAATGGTTGTGATGGGGTGACTCACGGAAGTTTCAGCAATACCATTTGGAGCGGGCATGGCAAAAGGACTGAAAGGATAAGACCCCTAAATAGGCATCAAGACAGGTACAAAAATAGTTAAGATCTATATGGAGATAATTATGATATAATAAATAAAAAGAAGACAAAAGTAGTGCGAAATTACTGGAGCCATAGTTGGATGAGCATACATCCCCCCAGGGGGATACATTGCAACATATGGATGCGGTGGAGTACCATAGTGTGGCATAAATTGCTGCACACAAAAAGTAAAAAAAGTCGGACTGAGTTTTGAAACAGCATCCACATAAATATATGTAACAAACTGCATTACAACTTCTTGAAATACAGAAAATATAAAGCTTCAGATTCTAACAAGAATGGCTGCCTAAGACTTTCAAGCTTCGGCCCAACAAAGGACTGAAGGAAGTAGATGCATCTAATGGAATAAACTTTGAAGGATAAACGACTTCAATTTCCAAGATGGAATTTTTCAATGCTGAACACAAAAAAAAAAAAAGCATAGTTTTCATGTTCTGTATGGAATTCAACATCCAATAAAGTGGACTGTGTGGCAAAATTTCGATTAATAAATGTCAAATTCATATGGTCTCTGCTCTTGCCATTTAGTCTCTGTGTTAGGGCTTGAACCTACGGTATCATGCTTCTACCTCTGCACTTCCTAGGATGAGGTTCTCTTATCTTTCATTAGGTTCACAAGATCCAAAAACAAAAAGCTTTCTGAATTGGGCAGCGCCAGTGACTAAAAATGAAAGCTTAGTTCTCCTGATACTGTCCAATCTCTTCCACGCTTGGGAAAGAGGTCATAGTGTTTCTAACTCTATCAGTGCTGAAACTTATCACAATTACAGTTTCCGAACAACGTCTTGCATCCTATCATTTTAGAAGAAAATGTGAGGTGATTTGGAAGACTAAATATTTACATACTAATACATATTTAGAAAGAAGCCTGCAGAAAGCTCACTAAGTCCAGGAGAACCAGACATTGGAGAGATTGTCTTATAATCAAGAAATAAAGTACACTAATTGACATCAATGTAAGAAGCCCAACTACAGCAAGGAAACGTCTATAGACGTCTTAACCCCAACCCTTTGTAATGTCTATAACCAACCTTTTGTAAATCCTCTTCTTCAGCTTACTTCTCTTCAATAATCTTTTATTTTGATCATATACTAGTGTTTCTACAAATAATGTACTACTATTATTGTTACATAACGCTTAAGACTCACATAAACTACATTTATACCTGGACTCCCCACATGTAGGGGTTTGCATGTGGACCCGACGCCACAAACCCATGTGGCGGCATAGGAGAATATGCCTGCATTACAAACCCCACACTATATTACTATCATCATCAGCAGCAACATATAATACACGATCAAAGTAGTAGAAGAAGAAGATATTAACCTGAAACCCAGACCAATCAGCTACTTGGCCAGCAGCAACAGCACTCGGCTCCTAAAAATTTCACAACCCATAGTTAATTTTCAAATCAGATTCAGATATAACAATTCACAACGACATAAAATCGAGCTACAATTACACGCCCATATCACCTGTGGAACCGGAGTTGTCGGCTCCTTTGCTGGTTTCCCCTCCTTAGTGGACTTATCCACTTCACTACTCTCCATAATTTACCGTAGCAATTCAAACATCCTGCTCCATAGTCCATACATACATGTACCTTATTAGACTCAAAAGATACACAACTAAAAATTCTTTAACAAATAAAAATAAATAGAAAATTCTTCCATTACAGTCATATTTCTTAGTAACTCCTAATTATTAATCGCAAAAATTAAAAAAAAAAACAAAAAAAAACATGAAGGCTTTAATTACTGTTATAAATAACTGTAACAAAATGCCAAGCAATAAAGCATACAATTATATATTTCAATCAGAAATTGAGAATTCAATTAATTGAAAAGAACATAACGATCTTATCAAGCTTGAAAACACAATTAAACATACCGTTGGTGCGAAACTCGGCGAAATTGAACCAGTGAGTCAACTCAGCTGAACAGGGAGACAGGTCAAATTCAAACGAATTGCAGGGAGAGGAATCGAATTGAGATATTCCTGAAGGTTTCTGCAAGACTGTAAATCGAATTTAGGGCTTTGTTGGTGAGATCGTCGTTGAGTTGTTTGGGTTGAAGAAAATGCAGAGAACTAGAGAGAGAAAGAAGAGAGAGAGAGGAGAGAGAGGAGATGACAGCGTGGATTTGGAGTGTTTGGGGTGATTGGATTGGATGCTGTAAATCGTGGAAAGGTTTCACGGCTGAGTTGGAGCCACGTGTACCATTTACATGTATGATAAATTGATAATATTTTTTATTATATTTAAAAAATAATATGATTATATTTCCAGTTAGGGTTCTTTTGACAATTTCCTTACCCAACAACTTTCAGCACTTCTTCTTCTTAGATGCATATATGAGTGCAATTTGTACCCGGTTCGAGTCATGATTCATACACATTTTGCGTCCATTTTTATGTATGTTTTCACGCATTTTTGTTTTGCAATGACCGAAGATAAAAGTATGAGTATCATATTGATGTATACTCCGTATGTCCCGTCCGAAACTGCACAAATTACTTTTTTTAGGGTACATTACAAGTTGTACGTAAAAGATAGAGATGTTTGTAAAATTTTATACCTAACTACTTATTGACCTTATCGATTATTTACTCATTCTAAATCTAAACAACACATTTTTACGATACTTTATTATTTAATTTTATTTTAATCAATACTTGAAATAATAAGCGTATTCATCCATGTAACTTTTCCTCCTTAAATTCTAAATGGTTTTGCTAACACCATTTGTCATGTATTCGACCATTATGGATTGAGACCCGTTCCTTCTTCTCGTTGAGTATTGCTACAAATGTCCCATGCTACAACTCATGTTCTTTGCGTTGACTTTTTACTAATTATTAAAAGAGACTAACTTAAGTAAAGACTATAAAAAAACAACACAAAATAATTAATGACTCATTTAGGATCATTTTATTATCTACGCGTGTTGTGTGTTTGTGCTGGTCTTTTTTTTTGTCTTTTAAATAGTTGGTCCCTCAAGAGACGGACTCATGAGGAGAGTGGTCATGTACTTGGACCTTGGTGCAAGAGTCATGGAGAGTTTGCCCAAGTCGGAGTCTAGTATGTCTGATAGATGAGTAATAGTTCGAGTAAAATGATTGTAAAGTAAGAGGGAGTTTTGGGCACAGTCCTAGAACTGGAGCCAGGCATACTATATGCCTGCCTTGTAGCGAGCAACCGAGATTTATAACACCAGGGGTATTCCCTCTAACTTTACACATACTTCGGGATTCAATAATATATTTCAAATGCTTAAAAAAAAGACTAATAATAAGTAAAGACAAATACACTACTAGTTCGCATCTGTGTAAATCTGTACCAAAGGTCTAAAAAGCCTTGAGAACGAAGCAGATATACATTACGGATTTGTTGTCAAACAGGACAGAATAACAGCAAGATCAGACTGACAAAAGTTTCGAGTAGAGTAATAGTAGACAGATAACATGCAGAGCTATGGTTTTTATCATTCGAATGATGGTGCCAGGCATTCCTCCACCATTTCAATAAGTGGTGGATTTTCTAAAGCTGCCGCGACTCGTTCTTTGTCATTCAACTGCTTGTTAACTGCATACAAAGAGAAACAGAGAATGGTGTTCAGAGAAAACACAATGTCGGAGAGCAAAAAATGTTTCTTAGCTGAGAAAATATGATACAACTGATGATTCATCCACAGAGTTACGAGATTATATTGCACCAAACCATGTAGATGAAATGGTAGTACAATTCGTGCTCTGACTTTTTGAAAAATGAACCTGGTGGTATCTGATATCTGAGTATCTACTTCTCATTTTCAATACTACTGAGTACTGATATGTGATCTAACAAGTATAAATATGAGAGGAGATGGTACATACAAGAGACAAAAACTGGTAAACCGTAAAAGAGTAAGAGATCTGCAAATAATGAGAGAATTATACCTGCAGCTTCAGTGGCATGAGTACCAGGTGCTACTCTAATATCCACCTAGGAACAAAATCAAAATGAAATCATTAGAAGCACAAATATATGGATATTGTGAAAAAATTATCAGTGAAAGTGCATGTAACATATAAAGAACCTTGTACAAAAATGATACTCCAAAAAGATCAATTTTGATATATCAATGGGAAGTCATAGCATGAACAATCGAAGTTGTCTGTAGTTGCACATATACTTTTTGCACATCTCTATCCATTTCAATCAACCATAGCCTACACAAGGACCAAAAAAGATGTGTACTTGATTGGCAGATAATTGAACCGAAAAGCCCATGAGCTATTGACCTACTGATTGTAAGACAGGGTGTTTCGTAGCTACTGTTCTCTGCCCTCACCAGTCCTCACAAAGGAATAGAGCGTGGAGGCCATATTAGCTCATTCAACAATATCATATGGCAAAGCTCATAGTAAATTATGATAGTATCACATGTGGCTTTACAAGTTACAACATTTCATTTTATGCTCCTAAGCAATAGAGCAACTATCATTGCAACTCATCAAATTGAACACAACTCTTCAGAGTTCAGATTTCAGGTACCTAAGCAACCTTTCCTAAAGGAAACTCAATATCACTTTCTGAATAGCTTCTCTAGAGCAGTAAGTGCACAAACAAACAAAATTTGATAAAAGACGAGCGAACGTATGGGATGTAGCGGGCCTAGTGGCTCCTTGCAAACCAACTAGCTCATGATGCAAATTCAAATATTATACCATACCTTTATAGTTTATACTCTCTCATAATTCTCACCCACTTCTTCACACAAAACACAGTAACAAATTATTTGGCACTTCTATATGTGATTCCATAGAAACATAAAGTTGATAAAACTTGTAGGGTACAGATCAAGTGAGAGTAATGTCATACTTTGTATCTTGATGGCAAACAACGCATAAGTTTGACTCTCAAGCATAAACCAATCAGTGTTACCATGCTGCAGTGCTCAACTGTGGGAGTAAATGTGATCCTGAAGAAAAATAGAGTTCAGTAAATAGTAAAATGGAAAACCACGGAATGGAAGCAACTAAGCAGACGAGAACAAAACTTTCTATACCTGACATAGCTCTGAGAGTCATCCACTTCAACTGCATCTTCTGTTATAACTTTCAGCTGTTCCAGAGAATAAGGGTGCTCTGGATCTTTAATGTCTCTAATATGCTGTGTGAACATTAAGGAGTGCAAAAAAATTCCAGTGGAAGAAGCTGGATGCTAGTATATAAAAGTCATATGCACAAGATGAATCACGGAAATAAAACTAGTAGCGCCACCATCCCAGAATAGAAGCAGTACAACAAAATCTAATGCAATGATTAAAAAACTACCACATTTTAAAATCAAATGCTTAAAGTCCTATTCAAGACAGCTTGAAATAGCATGATAAAGATTAAATGGATCTTGACAACATGGAAGGATATCAAAGATTTCTAGTTGGTCAATTGGTTCAACCGCGTATTCATCCACATCGCCCGGTGCACTTCGAGCTCGACGTTCCTTTTTATCGTACACAACAGGATTGGCATTTATTAATCCAGATACCATCTCAACCTGAAGTATAACCCACTAATTAGCTAGAAAGATCAAACTTCACATGTAACTATGAACACACTGCCATTGCATATTGTTTAATACATCAAACAGCAATCAGTATGCACTGAATAATTTGCAAGTCAAATTAAAAATCCCGCATGCTTAATAATTCGGTTGTTCTTATGCACTAATATGCGTCAACAGTATATAAAACACACATCAATACAACTTGTAATGCAACTTTGAACACAAATAACATTTTAGGGAAACAAAGCAGACTACAAAACATATGTATAGAAAACCAAGATAACTATTACCGGGAATCAATCTACTGAAGAAAGTTTGATAGCAGAAGCTAAGTGAAAAAAACAAAAGAACACAAACAATTCAGAATAATGAATTGTTATTCCTCTTATCAGAACTAAATTCAACAAAACCTAGATGAATTCTCTCAGTTAACAGGGAAAAACTGCAAGCTCTGTAAAGAGTCTAAAAGCATATGTACCAGTGTTATCGATCGCGGATAGGCCGCGGCCGCGACGCGGGTGAGATAGCGAAGGAAAAAATACAAAAAATATAGTAGATAGGCAAGTCATATATTACCCATAATAGTCTCATAAGTCATAATAATACTCATAA
>JAQRGC011921149.1:0-14807 GCA_028659135.1 Plantago lanceolata
ACCCCTAGGTGTGGGTGTTGAAAGAATCTGAGCCGCCGTGGGCAGTGGGGCTGCCATTGAGATAAGACAGGAAATCCTAGAATCAATACAACAGGATCGGAAAGGTGATTCCGGTGTCCCTGCGACCGTCTTGAAGTAAGGAATCTTATGGAATGGCGCGTGGCTACCACAGACAAGCCACCAGAGACTGGTGGCCCAAAAGTCAGCAGGCGGCGGAAACCCTAGATCTAATTCAACTGTCTGGTCGACTGGACGTAGAGGGCGCGTCCGGAGGCCAAATTGGACGATTTAAAAGCCCACGGACTCGCCTTTGAAAGAGGAAGAGGATGCTTATGGGCGTGAGACAAACAGAGCAACCACCGGAGACTGGTGGCCAGTCCGGCGAGGTAGAGAAAAGAAAGGAGATCTCCTAAAATTTAGGAGAGTTTTTTTGTGAGTCAACCATCAAACTCTCAACCGTCATAACAAGTTTAAAGGATGGCAATGTTTTAGGGGACAAGATATTGTTTTTGGGAATGGGAGGTTTTTGTAAGTTTGTAGCGTCTGCTTCGGATATCTTTGCTGATGATACTTGTCATGTGGGCAGTCGTATATATTTTATTGATAAGCTGGATAGTACGTGGGATGATGGACCGTGGCATGATTCGGATATTCAGATGTTTGATTTAAAGAGTAGTGATGGGAATACGGGGTCAATTGATAGTACGTCTCTGTATCCCATGATGTGTTGGCCGCCTCCCAGTTGGGTTAACTCAGCTACATCTATTGGAGTAAGTTTCTTGTTTTGTGTTATTGCTTTGTTGACACGTATTTTGCTATGAAGCCGAGTGAGATTTTAGTTGCATTACAGCAGTTTTGTTGTTCTCTTATTGTAAATTTTTTTTCTTTTCATATTTGCTTTTCTAGGCAATAAATGTTTCATTGAATATGGTAGAAGATGTGGGAACATCACAATTACATCAAGCCCTTCATTGTTGCATTATCTAAAAGACTAAAACATATGATATGTATGAGCTTCCTTTCGTATCTTCTATTGTTTTTAGACCTTGCTGCTTTATCCCACAAATAGAATCTTGTCTTGTAATTCTGATAAATAACAATGTGGATTGTTTAGTGATGAAGATGAATTATATCTTTCCTTTTAGCTACCATATTCTCCATGTATGTGTTATTTACAGCATAGTTATGAATAGTGCACTATGCATTCCATTTGCACTATTCTGGTTTCACACAGTGTGCTATATGGAAGTTAGTTATTTTTCTTGGTTTTATTCAAGAGGCATAGTTTACTTTAGTTGGGCCGTTAGTTAATAGACTTGGCTGACTCAGCAATTTTGGAGGAGACTGGTTTTGAGTAGCAATGTGAGATAGCTTTGTGATGATTACATTTGTAGTAGTTCTTCACTTGCTAGCTTTGTTACTTCATTAAGATAGTAATATTGCTCCTTTAGCTTGAAGACTCAATATTGTTCTTATGTTAAATACCACATTGCAGCCTGGTACATACCATGATCAGAGTGACTGGCTAATCAACTACCGCAACTTGTTCAACGAGAACCAGATCCTGGCCTCTCAACCAGATGATGTTGTACGAACCATTCCTTCCATGGTTGATGGATTGAAAGCTGGTCAAAGAAAGATGCTTTTCTGTTCTTTCAAGAGGAACTTTATTAAACGGGAGACAGTTGATGAGTTCTTATATTATGTGCCACAGCAGTACCCAGCTTACCGCTTTTACGCTGGGTGGAGTCTTGAAGATACAATCATAGGTGTGGCTCAGATGTGTGTTGGCAGTAACAACACAAATTTTTCGGAACCTGATGGTGGTCCTTATGGACGACGACTCAAGGTGAGACAGCAGATGTATCCATTAATATGACCATTGTTTAATTAAATTAGGATTGAATTTTCTTACATCCATCTGTGTTACTAGGACGGATATCATCGTGGAATTGCTAAATACAATTATACAGACTTTTCTCCTATAACTAGACTCTTGTTCCCAAAGGAAGATGACATTCTATATGGGTTTGAAGATGGGAAATTTGTCGAACCCACTTGGTAAGGCTTTTTTAATGATTTTCTTTTTTCTTTCCACCAAGTGCTGGTATGTTATACAGTATATGTTTTATTTTGTTGTTGTTGTTGCTATAATAGGTATGTACCAGTCATACCTACAGTTCTTGTAAATGGATGTGAAGGAAGTTCGTATGTTCCTAACTATAATCCAAGAGACATTATTGCCAATGTGAGGCGATTGCTGAAGGGTGAGGAAATGGTGCCTATGCTTCCATGGTATAGAAGGTTTTATGGAAAAATTAAGGAAAGTGCAACAAGTGAAGTTGGGAATACCTATACTGTCACTAGAGCATTAGCACGAGTGGATGATAAAACTCTACATATAACTGAGCTTCCAATTGGGAAAGGGACTAAAGATTTTGAGAAATTTCTTGACTCGGTCCATACCAAGACTGTAAAGGATCCACTCATCGAGGTATACTTGCATCAACCTATGATATTAAGAACTGGGTTTTGAGTTTGATTTCACACACTTGTTTTTGGTGAAGTCAGATTTTTCTACACATAAGGAAAATCAATTCCCTTTCTACCCAAGTGTTGAATACACTTTTCTAGTTTATACCTATTAAAATGTTGATTTTCCTAATATTTGGGAAAGTTCGACTTTCATGAGATAATTGTTTTTTTTTTTTTTGTACAGGGATACAGTGGTCATTGTGATGGACTCAATGCTCACTTTTTGGTCTACTTGCTACAAGAAAATTTCGACTGTAACGATGTTCTTGTTTCGAAATTCAAGTTAACTACTACAATAAGCACATGTAACATGCATCTGACTGATCCCAAGGGAATAATGAAGACGTATGAGACACCTGAGAAGAGTATGTATCTGTTATATTTACAGAATTCAGTATTGTTTCTCCATAGTGCTATATTCAATGAAACATTTTCTGAATTGTTTTTTGCAGTTCTTGAGGACTTTTTTCCCGTTAGGCGGGAGTATTACAAGAAACGAAAGGTAAGTTATTGAAGGCTGGCATCTTTATGGCATATTGGCTTTGCCTTGTGGATTGTAAGAGGGCATATGGCTTTTCCTTGTGGATAGTAAGTGTTTCTGTTAACCAATGTTTTTTTTTCCTTGCAGGAAGCTATGTTAAAAAATCTTGACATTGGCGCGTTGAAGTGTAAAAGCAAGGCCAAATCCATTAATGACGGAAGGGATTGGAGCATTACTCCGATCAACACTAAAAGAGGTGAACTGTTTAATGAGTTGATGAAAAAGGGCTTTATTCCTTTTCCTAAAAAAAGAAGTGTTGAAGAATTAGCAGTTGCAGGGCCATCAGATGATACGGCAGAAACTGAAGTGAATACTGATATGGCTACAAGCCAAGAAGGCAATTCTCCTAAGCTTGAGGTACAAGATAAATATTGGCAAGACCTGTGGGAGAAAGATCTTTGTGCTATATAGAGCAAACTTGATGTAAGTTTTTAAATCGAATATTATTTACTTTTATTTGTTTGTTTCCTTTGGTTTTTGTGGAGGAGCATTAATCTGACTCTTAAATATAATGTGGTATATATAATGTTTGTATTCAGGAAATGGAAAAGGAGGATGAGATATTTGAGACGTATGTACAGAATAGTATTGCCAAAGCAAGATCAAAGGCTGTTGAAAATAGAAGAAAAATCAGCAGCATTGCTGATGAACTTGAGAAAGAATCAGAAAGGAAGAAGATGCGAATTGAGGAAGAAACAGAACAATAACCGAAACGAACTACGAGCCAAGCTAGTTCGCCTTGAAGCGTGAGAACAGCCCAAGTTGCCACAGCAGATCACAGCCACTTGGAGGGAGTATTTGAAATTGAGGGCACAGGAAGAATGCCCACACAGGATCATTTCCTCCAACGGAATCTGCTGCCTCTGCAACTCAGAGTTCATACCGCAAGCATGACTTTTGTCTTCAAATTGGGAGCACCTTCACAACAATTTCGTCAATAGGTTTAGGGCTTCTAATCACAGTACTATATAGATTAACTTTCATGTTTAGGTTGTGATGTAATTTCAATTCTAGGGCAACAAGATTCTTGTATAAATAGGCTAGCTTGGTCTCATTTGTTCTGTATCAACTTCCGCTGAATTCTCTAAGAAATAAATCTTCATCTTCTTCATGTCTTTCACCCTTGTTTTTTGTTATGGCATCAAGAGCTAGGTTGTGAGCATACTCTTCAAACACCAAAGCACTCATACACTTGTTTTTTACTCTCCTCACTTCGCTTTTCTTTCACTCCATTTATCTTCATCTTCACCATGGTTGAGACAGCTAACTTTGGATCTGGTACCAGTTCTGTCAAACCCCTCTCTCATGAGGATCCTCTCAGTCACTACTATTTGCACCACTCTGATAATGCCACCTCTGGTGCCATCACTCCACTGTTGGATGGTGACAACTTCCACACTTGGCATAGAGCTTTCAAAATGAACTTAACTATAAGAAACAAACTATGCTTTGTTGATGGCTCTCTGCCATGTCCAGATGATGAAAAAGACCCAGATAAAAAATCTTGGGTGAAGTGTAATACACTTATTAAGAGCTTGTTGATTCATTCGATTATCGATGATATCAAAAACACCATACTCTACTCAGAAACTTCAGCAGATGCCTGGAGCAAACTCAAAGTGAGATATGCTCAGCCTAACCAAGTTAGAATCTTCAAGCTTGAGAGAGATATTAACTCTCTTGTTCAAGGAACAAGCACTGTTAAGGAATATTTCACAAAGCTCACTACACTATGGGCTGAGCTCAAGGACTGTCAACCAGTTCCTACTTGCAGCTGCAAGGAATGTAAGTGTGATGTCAATGGAAGCATTGCTCAACTCACTGAAACTAAGAAAGTGGTCAAGTTCCTTATGGGACTTGATGTTTTCTATGAACCAGTGAGAGGTCAACTCATCACGCTTTATCTCCTTGGCCGATGCAATTCTTTCTACAAATGATTTCACCTTCGGGCCCGATGCAATTGTTTCTATAATCGATTGCACCTTCGGGTGGCTAAATGCTGATTGGATAGCCTCTAGACATTGTTTACCACTAACCACCTTCTTTTTTTTACACACTCGACACCGCTTTGGTTGGACTTGAGTAACAAATTCTGCTCCTTCACAGTCATTCAGCAACTGCTGGTTCCTTCTATCTTCTTGCGCCAGAGAGAAAATTTTCAATTGAGAACCCATCTGCACGCGTAGTATATTAGTTTGTCAATTAATATATGTATAGTGATATTAAACAATTCTCATCATTAGTCATGGTTTATTTATTTCAATGTCATAATTACCTTGACATGTGCTTTGTAAAACTCTTGTGTAGCTCTATCCAATAAGTTCTTCAAAACAAGTCGAGCATTTTCATCCCACTGGTGTAAGAAGTAAAATTTAGAAATGTCAGTGAAAGTAATTAAGGATAAGGAAACTTGCATATACAACATCAGTATTCAATACATGTAACTTCCATGAGTAATGGTGGTGGTAAACAAAAGAGAAAAGTATGCAAGGAAAAGAAGAACTAGAAATCGTTGAGAGTGAGAGTTTTTTTTTTTTGGAATCGGCAAAATCTTATTAAACTTGGAGCATAAGAAATGCTCAATAGATGTCAATTACAAACACGGATACAAACTAGACCACTAGAAATTTAACGAGTGGGATGGGTGTGAAAAAACGCTTCCGAGAAAATTTGAGGGCCAACTTTCACCCCAAGCATTTTCTTAGAGGCATACGATATTAGAGGCGATGCTTGATGTGGCTCCATCTGAATCGGTTTTAATAAGACCATATAGTATGTGCAGGGCTTGGGGGTATGATTTGCTATCCTTGACATTATCCATGACTAACTGGAAACTTTAAGCGCCGAACGTAAGGTTAAAACCGGGGCAATTTTAAAGCTAGTAAAATAGAAAAGGTTAAGTAAGAAGATATAACGTGTGTGACAAATTCTTGATGCCTTCAAATTCAGATAATTTGGTTATGGAACAGAGCTGATGATTTATAGGAAACGAGGGAAGGTAGGTGATCATTCGGCGAAAAGGCATGTTACTTTGTAATACCGTTTGGTTTTTTTTTGGAAACGGCCAAATTTTATTGATGAAATTAACTCCAAGCAATACAAAGAAGTGCATAAGTAATGCACAAGAGAAAACAAAACATCCTCCCTAAACCGTCAACCGAAACCACACATGTACAGAGCATGCTCAACCTCAAGACCGTTATGCACGTAACAATGCTTGACCACCCCTATCGTCTAGTATGTCAACTCACTAGCGAGAGGCCAAGAGTCTAGGGGTGACGAGTTACAATCAACTCTAACCAAGCCCAACGGAGTAGAATGTTTTTCGATGCAAGTTTAGATAACTTAGCAATGAAATCGAAAAACGATGGACTCCGATGGATTACGTAAGCAATCACAGTCGTGTGTTGATGTATGAATACACATGTTGCTCCCGTTACCATCCAGGAAAGACAATCAGACCAATATTGCTCCTCAAACAATTTTACAAGCTTAAACAATCCAAATTTCCAGTCAAGCTGCACCTAATGTACTGTGTACACTCCCGCACCCAAAGGATCACAACGTCCTCCCAAAGACCAAAGCTTCCACCCAAAGTAAAACTCACTGCAACCTCTACCTTATTTCTTCCAGCACTTTAGTTGATGAAGTTGCCAATCAAACAAAGAATAGCCCTTATTTAAACCACCCCTGTTGCGTAACCAACACCACAGATTATGTTTCAAACGATCAACCACTTCTTTCGGGGAACGCACCTCACTCCGAAATATAGCATCGTTTCTAGACTTCCAGAGGTGCCATAGAGTCCCCTGTACAACAGTTATCTCTAAATCTGAACCCCACTCCCGATTCTCCAAACACCCCCCATTAACAATCTCAATTACAGACCTTACTGGGTTCAATGTTGAACCAGTCCATTTCGCCACGAGTTTCCATACAGCAACAACGTGGGAGCAACACCGAAACACATGATCGGCATCAGTCTCCACGTCCTGGCAGAATTTACACAGTGTGACTGTTTCCGCAGCAATTACTTGTCGCTTTATGAGGTTATCAAAGGTAGGAAGCCGGTTCCACACAAGCCTCCAAGTGAAATAATTCAATTTGGGTGGAACGGATACGATCCACACCCTCTTCAACCACATCACCGGCTGGGCAGGGAGTGTATTACCCAACAATGTAATCTGGAAATTTTGTTGAGCAACATAACCCTCCTTAACTGAATAAACCTTGCATCTGCCCGTGTCCCAGAACCAGCCTTTTTTGTCCCTGTTCATCAAAACACCTTTCCTGCACAAGTCCGTTAGCTCAATAACCAGCTGGGACTCCCACGTAGTAAGATCCCTCCTCCAATCCCAACAAAAACCATTTACTAACCTCTCCGAGACCAAACAATTTTTATTTTTTTCGAGTGAGAAAAGGCGGGGAAAAACATCTTTTAAAAAGACACCCTTACCAACCCAAGGTTCAGACCAAAATTTTGTGACACTCTCACCCCCAATACCTTTGAAAACATTATTACAAAACCAAGGTTCAATGGCTACTTTTTGAATAAGATTTTTCCACCAAAGAGACCAAAGATAACTCGGCGCTTTACCTTCCTTAATTCTAGTAACACAATCCCAAACCCTCCCATATTTAGAAGAAAGTACTTTGACCCATAAACAATTGGACTCATTCAATAGACCCCACACCCATTTTCCCAATAAGGACAAATTAAACATTTCAAGATTCTTTACGCCTAAACCCCCAAATTCTTTTTGATCACAAAACCTTTCCCATTTAACCCATGCAATTTTTCGCCCCCCATCAAGGGAGGAGCCCCAAAGGAAATCCCTTTGAAGGCTAACAACGTCAAGGATAGTTGATTTTGGTGCAAGAAAGAATGATAAGAAGTATAAAGGTAAGGATCCAAGCACCGATTTGAGTAACACAATACGTCCACCAAAGGAAAGCACTTTACTCGACCAATTGTTCAATCTTTTCTCCATCTTTTCCACCACCACCTTCCACATAAGAGTCCCACTCTCCTTACCACCAATTGGTAAACCCAAGTAATTGAAGGGGCAATCATCAATTTTGCAATTTAATCTAGAAGCCCAAGATGATAAAACTCTCCCATCCATACCAACACCAATAAGAGAACTCTTCCCAAAGTTTATTTTCACGCCGGAAATGCCTTCGAAACACCTAAGTACACTCTTCATAACTTCAATATTGGCCTCCGAAGCCTTTCCCAACAACAAAGTGTCATCCGCAAATTGTAAGTGAGAAATAGAAATCCCATCCTTTCCCACCTTATAAGGTTCAAACATCCCGGATTGACAAGCTTTATTCATCATGAGGCTTAGACCTTCCACTACAATTAGAAAGAGAAAAGGTGAGAGTGGGTCACCTTGTCTTAGTCCTCTTTCAAGTGGAAATTCTCTTGTTGGACTCCCATTGATCAAAACCGAAGATGATGCGGTTGACACACACTCCATTATCCAACTCACCCATTTTTCCCCAAAACCCATATTCTTCAACATATCTTCAAGAAAAGACCAAAGCACCATATCATAAGCTTTCTCAAAATCAATCTTGAAAGCCACCAACTTCTTTTTCTTCCTTTTCGCCTCATGAATTAATTCATTTGCTATTACCACTCCGTCTAAGATATTCCTTGACCCTACGAAGGCCGATTGATTTGGAGAAATTAGCCTATCCATCTTCTTACTCAACCGGATAGAGAGTAATTTAGCAATGATTTTGTAACCACTTCCGATCAACGATATAGGTCTAAAATCCTCAATGGCCACCGGATTCGCCTTCTTGGGGACAAGTGTGATGAAGGAGCAATTCAAGCCTCTTGTCAACTTTGCATTCACAAAAAATTCGTTCACAAAACGGACCACATCGTCCTTAATGACATCCCAAAAGAACCGATAAAAGTGAAACGAAAACCCATCCGGTCCCGGGCTCTTATCCGTACCACAACACCAAATAGCCTCTTTTATCTCCTCCACCTCAAACGGCCGCTCCAATTCAATTTGATCCTCATGTGAAATTTTTGGAAACTCAACACCCCTCAATTTCAAATTATTCCGGGTCGGCTTTTTAAAATGATTCATAAAGTGTAATCTCGCCCCCTCTTTTACTTTTTTAACATCCTCGAACCATACCCCATTAATTCCTAAACCTTCAATCAACTTTTGCCTTCCTTTAAACTCAACACATCTATGAAAGAATTTCGAATTCGCATCACCCACCTTTGCCCACTTCTCCTTTGCTTGATGATATCTAATATTTTCTCTCAACTCCAACTCACGGCCCAATTTTTCATGAACCTCCATCAATTTACTACCCAACTCCTTAATTCCAGAATCCACACTACCACCCAACAGCCCGCTGACACCATTGCTAGCACTCTGTGTGGGCCGGCCCACAGAAACAGAACAATCCACGTGATTTGCCCCATGTACAGTCAGGTTTGAAGGGCCCAAATTAACACCATCCACCAACCCATCCAAGATTTCTAGCTCCTTAGTAAGATTTTCAATTCTACTGTCTATACCTCCCTCATTCAAACTTAACCAACTTTTTATCTTACTTTTCACAATTTTCAATTTCTCCTTAAGTACATAACCTCCCCACCCCGAGATATTCGTCGACCTCCAAGTCTCTCTAACAAGATTCACAAACTCTTCATTTTTATGCCACCCGTTCACATACTTGAATGGTCTTGGCCCCCAATCACGACTCCCGGACTTAATCAAAATAGCCGCATGGTCCGGAACATTTCTCCTAAGGACAAATTGAGACAAATTACCCCACGAGGTCAACCAATCCTTAGAAAAGAGGAACCTATCCAATCGGCTACAACAAGATCCATTATTTCGATACCAAGTAAACTTCCTCCTATGCAATGGTAAGTCCACAAGATCAAGATTTCCAATAAAAGTGTTAAAATCCTTCATCTCCCTACACCAATCTCCCCTAATTGAGCCTCTTCTCTCAAAAGGATAACGCACCGCATTGAAGTCGCCACAAAAGCACCACCGGGTAATCCCACTCGACTCAACCCTATCAATTAACTTCTTCCAAAGAGCTTCTTTATCACCCAAGGATTTCGGTCCGTACACATTTACAATTCTTACCCGCGTACCGCTCCACTCCCCTTCAACATCCAAAAAATTGTCATCACCCCAAAAATTTGATTTTTTAAAACAATTCTTATCCCATATACATAGAAGTCCACCCGATAACCCATTTGAACCCCCAAACACCCAATCAAAGTCCGCACTTCCCCAAAGTCGCTCCACTAAACTTTTGCTTATCGTCCGTAATTTTGTTTCTTGTAGACATATAAAATCCACCTTCTCAACTCTAATAAGATTTGCCACTTCTCTCTTTTTCGCGCCCCCACCTAAACCACGCACATTCATACTAATCATCCGCATTACTAACCAACTTATTTTCACCTTGACCCCGGACTACATTCCCCCTTCTATCCCTTTTTTCCCAGTTAGAGAACAAATCCCTTGCTGATTCACTATCATTGTCCACAATAAAACCTAATTTCTCACCTACCTCCGCTAATCTTTCTGCTTCCTCCAAACTACCTACAGCAACCACCTCCTTCTCAACATTAACAATCGTCCCCTGGTTTTCCATAATGCCTTCAGTTGGACCCCCCGTGAAATCATCATTACCTGAGATAACCATACCAGAAAATGAACCCCCTTTCGACCCAACTACTGACCCTGCTACACCAAACGCCTCCTCTATTCCCAATGAATGTCTGACCGCATCAACATCCCAGTAACCAGCTTGTCTCCGGTTTGTCCTATTTTTCTTTTTGTTAGAGTTACTTCTCCTTAATCTCGCCTCCATCCCAACATCAAATTGCTCAATGATTGGGTTAAGCGAGAAAGGGTCTGAATCAGAACTTTCCACGACTACTTCTGTCCTTTTATCTAATTCGTTCAGCAATGTAGCTCCAAACACACTCCTACCGCCCAACTCAATTTCAAGGCCCAAATTAGATTCCCCAACAGGCCCAATTTCCATAACAGGCCCCGTCCCATTACACTCTGAAATCTGGAGACTACTTTCCTCCGCAATTACTTCTAGTGCCGCCAATTTATTTGACTCTATTGCCTTGGAACCCTCCAAGACATCAACCCCTGTAATGCTTCCATTATTAACAAAACTTCCTTCTTGATTGTCGCACTCCATTATCGTCTGACGATTCGACCTCCACCTTATCAGACCCTTCATCGGACTGTACGGAGGATTCCGATCTACTCGAATGAGCAGGTTCCGATCCTGATCTCTGAATATCAAGGAACTCAGTAGTATACTCCTCTGCTAACTGAATAGGAAACAGTGCGCTCTCGACTTTTAGAGTTACCACATCTCGGATTAAATCGAACCGCTCTGTTTCTACGCATACTTTCCCACAACTCAGATCCTCTCTGGAAACAGTTTCACTATCCACCTGAACAATTTTCCCCAGACTGCTACATAATTTCTCGAAAGTGCTGCTCTTCCAGGCAGATAACGGAACTCCATAGACGGGAATCCAGACCAACCTACACTTATTTGTAAAACCAGCTCCCCATGGTGAAAATTCCAGCAACCCTTTTTCTTTCCACATCGGAAGGACTTCCTTCAAACGAAAACCATCTACTGCGTTTGCCGGTTCAAGAATAATGTTTTCGAATGATAAACGAGACAACCTTACCTCTTCAAAACTCTCCGTCAATAACCAGTCTTCTACATCAAAGAGCGTTACCGATCGATCCAATTTGCATACCCACGACCCGATTGCTCTACCCTCCAGTAATCTATCAGCCTCAACTTCCACCACCATCTTAGTCTGTAGCCCCGGCTCTTTTGCCCTGCTAGTAATATTCGCCATCGACGGAACCACTCTGTTTAACTGTCCTCCATTCTCCATGGTTTTCCTTGATTCTCCGGCTCCCCGCCCTACAACCGCATCCAAAAAGCTAACTTCTTGCCTGCACCAAGCTTCGTTCTGAAACCTATTTCCAGTAACTCCAACCTTACCTTTCCCTGACACACTGTTACCTCTAGAAAATTTAGCAATATTTGCAAGTAACTTGTGCTCACCCATCCAGCAGCCTTTTACTCTTTCAACAACCCTTTCCTTTGCCTCACAGTTCCTGAAACGGACAAACCCAAACCTCTTTCCCTCTTTGTTTACCTTTTTAGGGATAAACACATCTGAGATTTCCCCGCACGGCTTCAGTTTTTCAAACAGTTTCTTAGTATCCACATCTTGAGGTAAGTTTGATACGTATACAGAAAACCATCCTCTTCTACCGCCTTCTCCTCTGTTGCTAACCAAAGGACGATTTCTTGAGTCACTCAAACTAGGTCTTGGAAAATTTGGGGGGTGGGAATGGGGGTGAACAGGGTGGGCTTTTTGGCTATGGAGGAAGGATAAAGGTGGCCGGTGAGCGGCCGGGAACCTAAGGTTGGGGCTGCTAAGGGTTCTCTCTCTCACTACTCTCATTTTTTAACTATCGGTATTTGTAATACCGTTTGGTATTGCCGAGGGTCACATCTCATTGATCTCATAGACTGTATGTGAAATGTTTTTTTATGTACAGACTCAACATTTCACATTTTGCACTCCATATTGGTAAACATTGAACCGACACCATTACTAAGTACATGACCGGATTATTCGGACCCGCACATATAACAGGTCATGAAGTTTGTATCAATTACTTTCAATTTTTATCTTCACTTAATTAATTTATTATTTTTGTATATAACAATAATAAAAACTTAACATTTGTAATTTTATCTAATTCATAGTTCTCTAAATATAATCGAAACTTTAAAAATATACGTGTGAAATATACATGTCGGATACCGCATACAAAATTACTAGTTATGTACAAGAACATCGATCATGATTAGATATTTAGATTCAACAATTATGTAAATTTACTCCAGTAAAAAGATGAGCAATTTTAATGATTAGGCCTATATTTATATTTTGGAAGAGGTTTCATCAATAACATTCAAACAAGATCAGAGTTAGTTTGTCAATTCGTCACCCTATAACTTAGCTTCTTATTAGTTTGCCCTTGTTAGTGTTACTTTCTTTCTCGGTTATGGTTGGGGTTTTGGTAGTGTGCATGTCTTATACGCTTGGATGTAATTGTGTAATTTGTTTGTATTGTAAAATAAAATTTTACCGTTTAAAAAAAAATAAAAAATTCAAACAATGTTAGTACATACACTACTTGAATTTAATTAGTTGCATTTTTCGATTAAATTTGTTTACCTGTTTTCTCATGAATTTTAGCCATTGGTTGAGCCATTACTTTTAGCTATGATGCTTCACGCCACGGAAAGCGAATTGAATTTCTTTAGAATTTTAGTCAGTAATGGAGATGGGTAGGAGCAATTAAAGACGAGATGGGTAGGGCTAACACAAGTTCTTTATTTTAAACGAGACGACATGTATTAGGGTTCATAGTATAAGCTTATCATATCAAAAGAGTAAATTAATTAAAAGCTAATCAAAAGGCCACATAAATAGTAGCAACAAACCTACTAGTAAAACCTTAATGGACTTGGACTCCCTAACTAATTAACGAGCTAAATAATAATCAACTTTACAAACATAACATTTTCTGTAATAAACTAAACAAACACAATACCACCACATCACTTCTTTTTTTTTTTAACCGGAGCCGGCCACCAACTGAGCTACGCTTCGTTGTCACACAACATCATCACATCATGTAATCTATACTTTGAGTTGAGAATAATAAAACACATAACAACACAGAAGAATATGTAAACCTTTGAGAACTTGCGATTTATCGCGAAGATCAGCATAAATGTACTTTACACGGCCAGACTTTAGGGCTTGGCCAAGGACGTCATTTTCCTCGTCGGAATCTAGGATAATTTGGGGGCCTAAGTCCACAATACGAACCAAAAACATGTCATATTTGATGAGCATTGACACCAAATGCCGAGCTGCAAATCCTCTGTCGCCGGTCTCGACGGACCATTTCTCTCCTTCTTCTCCCATGTTTGAGTTACAAAGAGTTATAGTGAGTCAAGACTCGGGACAAATCAATTGATGGAATCTGAATGGATCAAAACTCTATCACGTTCCTATCGTAAAAACTGCGAATCAATAATGAGTGCAGCATTGATTCGCGACTTTATGTTTCCTAATTCTTTTGGAAAGAATTTGAAGAAGAAAGAAGTACCACTGCCAGATTCAGAAACATGATTACCCAGATTCAAAATCACCAAAAACCTTACCTTATTTGACAATTGAGAGTGGATGGAGGTGGTTTCGGGCATGGATTGAAATCTCGGTTTCGGAATGCGTTTTGGAATAGTTTGAGACATTTCAGAAAAGTTTCGAAATTTTTTCGAAAACATCATAAAAATATGAAAAACAATATAAATCTTACAACAAGAATTTCATTTAGTGAACTGGGAAGTCAGTTTTTGTATATTCCTTTGTTTTTGTTAAAATTAAAAGAGAGAGGGAATTCTCAAGTCATTTAAAAGATGAAGATACGAAATTAATTACCTCTGTATGATACATTTTCTTCTGATAATAATATTCAAGTTTCCTAATAATCAGCTACAATCTAGCACATCTTTTCCAAGGGCGACCTTAATGAATTTCTTGTGGGAAAAATCCTCGACCTCCAAATCCTTCTTCATCAATCTTCTTACCCTC
>JAQRGC011921232.1:0-10502 GCA_028659135.1 Plantago lanceolata
ACTACGAAATCGCCAAAGTCGGTTGGCTTCCTCACTCTCGCCCCCTCCTTTCCCCTCGGCCTCCGCGCCCCCATCCGGTGTCTCGTCAGATGCCGACCCCGATGCACTAGAAGTAGTGTCCGATGTCTCTTTGACAATAAGATCACTAGAACCACCTCCCTTGCTCTCCTCAATGTTATGTACTTCAGGGACAAGGCTCACAACTTCACCCGAAACCTTCTCCTCACCGTGACCCTCCCCCCTTTGCGCGCCCTCGGTCTCATCCTCTGGGTCCCACTTTGGTTGATTTGTCCATGGCATAGTGCCGACGCGATCGACTTGGATAAATAAATCTCTTAACATTAATTGACATGGAAAACATAAGTGCGTTGTATCCATACCTTCTGCCCAATCCGCGTCAACGTCCTTGGCATAACATTTAGGACCGAAGCAAACAGAACTCTCGTTGGGACTAGCTTGCGCCTTTTCCATGTCGAGAACTAGACAGTTTGAATCTTCCATCCCTTTTCGTCATCTAATCGCACATAATCATCCTCGTTTGCCCTTGACGTGGTGCCTTTCTTACCAATGTCATCATCAAATCCGAACGTATCATTCCACCCTTTTGAAGCTACCCCCGTGTCATCATCATCAATGTCATCGAGTCCAAAGAATGCTAGTAGCTCACGTTCCAACTCATCATCGGAGTCAACCTCTTCCCTACCAACTTCTTCGCCCCCCTTTACATCAAGCAATGCACGTAGCTACGGTTCACACTCATCGCCACTTTCTTCGTCCAATAGTTCTACCAACTCGGTGTGACCCTTTCCCTTTCTTGACGATGGACCTTCCCTCGCATGTGACGACCATGATTTCAACTCTTCAAAGCGTGGTTCCAATTTTACCCTGATATGATCATCGTAATCCGCATCCTTGAACCGAACTCGATTGTCTAGCATAGTTCGTCTTATATTGAAGTCTAACTCCTCCCCCCGTTCGCCACGCGTCCACGCGCTCTCCCGGTCCGGTCGGCCTGATCGACCCGCATAATCGGCTTCGGCCGATTTTGCTCGTTCCATCATTCTTGCTCCAATCGCTCCAATCCTTGATGACCATTGATTCGATTCCGACTTATCATACCATGAAAGCGATTCCTTTGACGTACGATCCTTGAAAACGTCGTCATCGTATTCGCGTCTTGACTTGCTCTCCCCCCCTTGATTCCTCGAATTAGCCCAAAACCCATACCATACGAAAAACCCATCGAAGCCGAATAACCCCGCGAGTTCCCCGAACCTGCCGATCCCTTCCCTCGCGTCGTGCGCCCGCCGTCGGTGTCGCGCGATTCGCGCCTCGCTCGGTGTGCGTGCGGTTGCTCCTTGGTGAACTCATGCTCCTCAATTCACGGAAACATGAAATAGGATCTTCAAACTTCGCTCTGGATACCAACTGATGAATACCTAAACCGAGAATGACTTAGATAATCAATTAACACCCAAATAATACCCGAAACGGCCAGAATCAGGTTTCCCTAGATCAACCGATGAACTAGGCGTAGACAATGATCGCCCGAACATCGTCTACTCGATGCAATTCCCTGGCAACGAACACGGTAAACTTATGCTAAGAGACAATGATTTGAGATGAACTCGAGAGATATATTAAACAAAGACAAGAAAATAATAAATGTCTGCATGTGCTTAAATAGTATTGAAAAGACTAGTAAATTAAGCTATAAAATCCTAAGAGGAATAAACTACCTAATTCAACTAAACTACGGAAAGCAATTAAATAACTCAAAAGGTAAAGTTTTGTCTTGCACTTCAAGAAGTCGGAAGAGATTAGGAATCAATTCCTTTTCCCTCTCCTCTCCTCGCCGGCGCCCTCCTTCCCTTCTTGGGCTCGGTTTCGCTCTTCTGGAATGTTCTCTTCTTCATACTCACCCGGTCCAATAAGTATTAGACGAACCCGCTTATGTGCCCAAACCGTCTCTCTAGCCCAAGTATCCATCACACAGTTACTTGACTTGACTTGGAAATTAGTGGCCATATGATAAGTCTGTTCTGTATAGTATCAGATTAACTTGCAATAATGGATCTTGTCTCACACTCTCACTTATGGATGACTTTACAAATTTATGGATGACTTATTAATGCTAATGGTTTTGCAACAAGTCCTCCACTTTTGTGCACTTTAATTACTCTTTCTGACTTGTCCTTATGAGTTCCTTTATTACTACAGCTTTCGGTAACTTAATTGTGAATTTCTTTGATAGCTCCAAGTTATATCGAAAT
Source organism: Plantago lanceolata (assembly GCA_028659135.1). Taxonomy (NCBI): domain Eukaryota; kingdom Viridiplantae; phylum Streptophyta; class Magnoliopsida; order Lamiales; family Plantaginaceae; genus Plantago; species Plantago lanceolata. The sequence continues at coordinate 2,274 of JAQRGC011921232.1, forward strand.
GCCTCATGATCTGGCAGAAACATCATATATCATATTCTTACAAGTATCTTGAAATATGAATTGCATTTACGACTTTCAAACTGTCCGCCGTGGTTCAGTCAAAGCAGGGCTGCAGTTATCCATCCCGGTGGTAAAGAACCAATCACATGATCATTATTCGCAGCAATTGTTGATATGATTGAACAGCGACAAGAAACAAAGACATTGCACATAAAAAAACCTGGAATAATTTGGAGAATAATGGATACAGTGTACTAAGTGTAAACTGTATAGATGAACTGAATGATTTCAGAATTGTTTACACGAGGGTACGCAGCGCTTGCACATTCTACTTGTTTTTTAATATGCCTCAATGACAGGGTACGCTTTCCTGTTTTCTGTATTCCAGCTTCGTTTGTGATTCATTAACTTTCTATTTTTCCTAGTAACATTAATTTTCTAAACAGATCAGGTTGACAAGATGATACACTACACATAGAAAGAGGATCCAAATCCAATACGATTAGTCAAAGATGTGTTAACTTGACTTGGAAAGTGATCACTGATCAGGATTGTCTATCTGACTGTCCACCAGGTTAACTCGTAAGAACATGATTGTTTTATTCAGTTTATTCATAATTAATTCTTTGTTCGTTTTTCAGTTTTTCACTACCTACAGATATCATTAAGGTGATAGTTCATGACGAAGGCACTTAGAAAGTGTAGGGATAATTCTAAAGGTCATCCAGTAAGGAGGCATGCACTAGCAGAGCAACTCTTTCAAATCCGCCACTGATCCTAAGCTTGGCATATTTTGATGAATAACTTTGTCTCCTTGGACTTTTAAGGGAACGATGGCCTAAAGATGAATAGTGCATGTGTAAATCTTAGCTTCATTGTAGTGGTGAATTTAGAAAAATTCCTTTAGAATGTTGGATACTTACCCAATTCATGATTTTACTTTGCGTCTGGAAAGTGTTTAATTTCTGAATTTTTTAGTTAGGCAAAGACTACTACTAACGTTTCCTTAAGGGAAATTGAGTCAGTCAATCATTGGAGGACTAAATAAAGTCATGTAAAACTAAACCCTCTTGAGTCATGTCATATTTTACCTATAAAAATGGCTTCTGGGCGAGAGAATTAATTAATATTCAAATTAATATATATGATGGTGATCACAAAATTAATCATCTTCATCTTGTTTTGGTTTGCAGTACTGAGAATGATTTTGTATTTGCTTCAGGTGCAGCTGTGGATAAGCAAATGTGTAAAGACAATGAGGAGGAAGCCCTTCTTTCTCTCAAGCAAGGCCTTACAAACATGTCAGGTGAATCCTCCACCCATCTCTTGTCATGGGGAGGTTTAGAGGACAACATGAAATGCTGCTATACTTGGGAAGGTGTCCTGTGCAGCGAAACCACCGGCCATGTAATCAGCCTCTATCTATATGGATTAAGAGGGGAGATCAGCCCGGCCTTGCTTGAGTTGAGTCATTTAATTTCGTTGGATCTTGCGGGTAATGATTTCGGAGGGAATAAAATCCCTGAATTCATTACTTCACTTCAAAAACTAGAATACCTGCATCTCTCCTCTAATAACTTTTCTGGTGATGTCCCATATCAGCTCGGAAATCTAACAAACTTGAAGGAACTTGATCTTTCTGCAAATGATCTAACATCCAAGGACCTCACTTGGCTTTCTAATCTCACTCTGTTATCTAGACTCGTTTTATTCAGCAATCAATTTGGCGGACCACTTTCATGGCTTTCTAATCTCGCTCTCTTATCTTATGTCGATCTATCTGATAGCCAATTCGAAGGATCATTTCCATACCTCAAAGCATGTTCTTCATTAAAATACTTATCTCTCTCAATGAATAAACTGACAGGTCAACTTCCTATAAGCATTGGCCAAATTTCCACCCTTGAATATTTAGATGTTTCTCACAATTCCTTAGAAGGCACAATCTCTGATGTTCATTTCTCAAAACTCTATAACCTATACTTTCTTGATTTGTCTTTCAACTCACTAGCTTTGAACTTCACTCCCAACTGGATTCCCCTTTTCCAATTGTTTGAGATAAGACTAGCAGGTTGCAAAATGGGTCCTCATATCCCATCATGGCTCCAAACTCAGACTGGCTTCGATTCTCTTGATCTCTCTTTTGCTGGCATATCAGAAGAAGTCCCTCTTTGGTTTTGGAATCATTCTGTTCCGTTTTACTACCTAAACCTATCTCACAACAGTATGAGTGGGTCGGTTCCTCATACTTCAACAAAATTACCAGACAGGCCTATTATTTTTCGATCTCTTGATATGGCTACAATAGATATTAGCTTCAATAACTTCTCAGGTCCCCTACCATCATTTGGTTCCAAATCATACATACTTGATCTCTCCCACAATATGTTCAGCGGGACAATTCAATCAATATGCACAATAGGATATACTCAGCTGCAATTACTTGATCTCTCATATAATCATCTTTCAGGAGAGCTTTCTAACTGTTTTGAGAATATGACCACCTTGTTGGTTCTGAATTTGGCAGAAAACAGATTTCATGGTCATTTACCACCCAGTCTAGGATCTATTGTTAGCCTCCAAACTTTAATATTGCGTAACAATCATTTTACTGGAGAGTTGCCCAATGACTTGTGCACTTGTCAAGCTTTAGAGTTGATTGATTGCGGAGGAAATGCATTGACTGGACGTGTCCCTACATGGATAGGATCGCTTACTAATGTTGTATTCCTCATCCTTGCCCAGAATAGTCTCTATGGAAATATCCCACCAGAAATTTGTCGTCTCTCATAGATGCAGGTCCTGGACCTCTCAAGCAACAACATATCAGGAAGAATTCCTCAATGTTTTCAAAATTTCACTTCCTTGGTTCAATCCAACGGGTCAACTGATGTTGCAAGCGTGGGACTAGAAATCCAAATTCCAATCTATTATTCTAATATCTCTTCCAAGCATGTTGTCTTTGTTGAAAATGCGATAGTTCGGTGGAAAAGGCAAGAGTCAGAATACAGAAATATACTGGGACTTTTGAAACTCATAGACCTTTCAGGCAATAACTTAGTGGGAAATATTCCCCTCGAAATTTCCCGTTTGGCAGGATTAGCCTCTTTGAATCTTTCACAAAACCATTTGACGGGAAACATAATTTCAGAGATTGGTCGAATGAAAATGTTAGAATCTCTTGATCTGTCCATAAACAATCTCTCAGGTGAGATTCCAGTCAGTCTTGCGGAACTCAACTATTTGGCTATTTTGGACTTGTCCAGCAATAATTTGTCTGGTAAAATTCCACAAGGCAGTCAGTTACATAGCTTCGATGCATCTGCATATGCTGGGAATAAGGAACTCTGTGGGCAACCTCTGCCAAATTGCCTAGGAGACAACCCTCCACCAAGGCCATCAGAAGCTAATGGTCGAAATGAAGGTCCAACTGAAGAGCCGAAAGATGAGGGGTTCAATTTGTTTCAATCTCTCACTGAGGAATATTTCATTTCAGCTATACTGGGCTACATCGTTGGGTTTTGGATTATTATCGGTCCTTTGGTAGTGAAAAGAACATGGAGAAATGCCTACTTTCGCTACTTGAGTATGATTGGAGATTGGTTTTATGTTATGCTAACTTTATCCTGGACGAGGCTCATCAGGTACATTTTCTTGCCTTACAGCCGTTTCTGGGATTTTTTTCATGCATAGCAATTTTAATCTTTAAGTATACTGCACTAAAAAGGAACATTAAAGTTCGAGCAATATCTTCGGATTTTGAAGTTTACATATGTTTTTATATGTCAGGTCAGAAAGATGCTTTATACATGCATGATTGAAAATTCTCCATCACTTACTACAAGAACTCTTTGAAACATGTTATAACTTCTGTTACATACGCGTTGTTTCGATATTAATTAGTTCTTTGTTGTCATTGGCACTAATTAATGCAGGTACATGAAGAGAAGGAAATAAAAAAATTAAAAAAAAAACAGTTCGCAGCACAGAACCATCTTCTGCAGTTGTGCTCTATACATACCAGCTTGTGTGATTTTTCTTTTTCCAGTTTGCTTGCACTCATCGAACAAGGTGTTCGTACGCTTATGTAATTTCTAATGAATTCTTGGGATGTAATAAAGTGTGAATTATGTGGCATGTGATTATTATAAGTTGTGATGTTGGGCTGCACATCAATGTTCTTATATATACAGTTTGAGGAGAAGAGAGCAGAAACTATATGCTCTAAATAAATCTCTACTGTTAAAGATTATGTTAGTGTCTTTTCGTCAAGAATCCTTTGCCTCTTGACAGGGTTTAGTGCTTGTAGTTTGTCATGGAAATTGATATTTACTTGATGTCGATACAAATATACATGAGGTAAGTACAACAAGACACAGGTATGTGTTATTACATTTCATATTAAACTATTTGAAATATGTGCACTTCATTGAACAAGCATGAGATCAGGAAAAAATGCAGACGCACCGACACTTGCAAAAAGTGTGGAGAACGAAAATCAATTGACACGGTGCCTACTAAGGGTTTCAATATCCGGTTACTTCCTGTTAAACTAAATATTATATTCAGTGCTTCTGCCTGGTATTTTCATTTATCATTACCATTCGAAAGTGGGATTCGTTTAACATTGAACATATCGATGTCCTGGGGTCCGTTTCTTACAGCACACTTTGCTTAATCAGCTATTTATCTATCGGGATAGAGATAGACTCTACTTTAAGCTGAGGAAACATAGAACTCTAATAAGGCAGAAAACAATGTGTAGCAGTGTAGCACGATGAAGTAAAGGAGAACAATACGACATCAAATTAAAGACGGAATACTCAAAAGACACGATGAAAAGTAAGCAAAATAGTTTTCCATGGCAACATGACAAATACTTAAAAGTCTAAAGAGCCTTCAAGATGTCTTCAGCACTGGAGACAGTGAATTCCCCACCAGACTCGACATTAGCCACTTTCACCTTCAAGTCCTCAACCAACAGGGCGAATCTCCTGGATCGAAGCCCAAGTCCTTTGTCACTAAGGTCGAGTTCAAGACCAAGTGCCTGAGTGTAAGTTGCAGAGCCATCAGCAAGGAACTTGACATGTTTGTTGTCAGGGTATGTTTTTGCCCATGCCTTCATCACGAATGGATCATTCACTGCAATTAAGAAATAAGTTGACAAGAATCAGACAGTAGCTCAACTAATGTTTTACAATGCAACATCTTCATCTAGATCTATGTACTGAAAGGAGTTAAACAAATTCTACATGAAGTGTCTGACCATAATCCGTTAATGGGATATATCATATATAAGAAACTCGTCCACAAGCAGACATAATTTAGAGCCTTCAAGTTGCATAACAGGTTTTCTCCACCAAGAGGATTAAGAATTTCCGGTCACAGTCGTAAATAAAAAAAAAAAATCTAGCTAGTAAACTAATGAAGAAAGGTCTGCGAGCGAGTAGACTAACAGAGAACAAATTTAGACACACCAATCACAAGTCAAAAAAGCGAGGTATAAAATCTGTGTCACAAGTTTGAAAACATTAGAGGCTTTGTAACTCAATCTCTCTATTCTATGCAGCTAAGTTGAATAAAATTCATCCAAAATCGCAAAAAGGTGTCGTAGATTACACAAACCAGACAAATCAGACAAAATAAGCACTCAATAACAACAACAGAACATAAATTGATCGACAATTTCGCTACATTCTACATTCCACACAACTCAACCATCACTGAAAAAAATTTATTTAAAAATTCAAATAAACGAGCAAAGTATCTCACCGCTGATGCAAAGGATTTCATCAACACCCTTGGACTTAAGCTCCTCCTCCTTCTCAATAAACCCAGGCACATGCTTCATGCTACACAGAAACCCCAAAATTCACATCAAAATCAATTCCAATAGAGCGTCAAACAAACGAATTATGAGTCAGACAACTACATACCTGCAAGTAGGAGTGAAGGCACCGGGAACGGCGAAGAGGATGACCTTCTTTCCGGCGGCGAGGGAGTGAATCGAGACAGTCTGGAGCTGATCCTCAGCGTCAAAGTAAGCGAGGTTTCCATCGGGGATGACGTCACCAACTGCGATCGGAGCCATTGCTAGGAGTTTGTAGGTGGTGGTGGTTGAAAGATCTGTTGCTGTGTTGGTGAGAGTCGAGGGAGGACTGAGGAGGATATGTATGGAATGAAAGAGAAGTGAGCTTTGTGTGAGCTATTTAAAGGGTAGAAATTTGAAAGAAAATGTAGTTCAATATAACTCTAACTCTCTCTGTCCTCGAATTCGGGTAATTAATTAATTACGCCTAATTGGTTTTGACGTCCATTAATAATATGTGAGTGTGACCTGGTCGTATCCTACTTGGGCCAATGATATACTGACATGCTTAATGATATGGAAAAGCAGATAATCACTATAATGACATGCTTAATTGCATTATTACATTGTCAAGTTTAATATTTAAGTTTCATGAATCATAGTACGTAGTTGATAATTGCATAATGAACACCATGTCAAGTTTAAGATTTAAGTTGCATCAATCATACGTACAGATGAATTCAGTGCGGGATATCATTCTTACAATGCTCTACTATGACAACAAGTCGAAGCTGCAAATCATGTGTGAGCTGCACAGTTTGTCTGACCGCACAGGCCTCACTAATCTCCGGGTGCTGAATTTTTGCAAATCACAAGTTTGCGCTTTCACAAAGCCATAACCATTTCGATATCATCCCTTGCAAGTACTCCAAACTGACTAACTTTGACCACCGGCGCCACTTCGCGATTTCAGGATAACCAGAGCTAGAACTCTTGAGACAGCTTCATCAATAGCTGGATCCATTGTCCTCTTGCGGAATACTTTAAGGATGTCTTCTTCCTCATTTTCTTCAATAGGTTCTATTTCAGGTCTAAATCCGCGAAGGCCGACTCCATGACGGCGCCATCTTAGAACGACCTTCTCCAGTATACTAACTGCCCATAAGACTTTATAATACTTTCTAACTTGATAACCTCTCACATGAGCCTGCCATGACAATAACCCAAATATGGTATATTGTATGTTTGTGTATTTCTTAAACAAAAAAGTTGCTAAAAAACTTTATAAAATCCCTACAGGCATACTGTTATACTTGAGAGTCTTAGACTCTGAAATTCACACTTCAAGAGAAAGAATCTACATAGCAAAAATGGCACATACAAATGTGAAACCAATGGCACATACAAATGTGAAAGGTGCATCAACTGGTCTAAAGAGGATGGGCTTTGAGTAAACCGATTTCCAGCTAAGTTTCTGCATTGGTTGTAGGATAAAGTGAAAAAAATCAGCATATGAAAATCATTGACAAGCCTGTTTTTGTCCTTGCAGGTGAATAATGCTTGACTCGAAGCATTCGACTACCAGCCATAAGTCCTGCACGGAGACCTCTTGTCTTAGAAACCAGCACATGCTGCAATATGGGCAATTCATTTTCTTCAACAAACTTTTTGCTTTTTATGCACTTCTCTTTACTGCATATGCAAGCATGACAAACTTTTGAGATAAATTCGGATCATAAATGTTTCACCATGTTCTGAAAACATTGAAATATCACTGTGTAAGACAATAAAAAAAAATTAGATGAGATATTACGTGTAATCAGTTCCTTTAGGGAAAACAGCAAGCCACAACGGGTCATGAGGATCATCAAATTTTAGAAGCATCTCCTGCATAATTGATTCATCGACTTCCCATTTCCTCTCCACTGGAATGAATCCTAGAAGCTCAACTTTCACCACCAATATTATCACACTCAACTATGATATTAATCTTTTTTTTCGAGAAAAAGATAAACAATTGATGCAAGTTAACGAATAAATTACCAAAATGACTCCGATTTTAAGAACCAAACAAATTAATTAGCTATTCAAACCGTGTAAATGCACCTTGCAGAATAAAGCATAACACTTTGTGTATTATGCTATGAAGAAAAACATGATCTCAAAGTCGAAAACTCTATGTAATAAATCAGCTAAATCAATCATACTCTACAAGATTTGCAGCAAGTTGATAAGAGTTAATCCAGCTACAACAATCAGACTTATCAAAATTAAGAGAGAAAATACATCCACAATAGCACAATACTTGTTGAGGTTGCAACAACACTGATCAAAGTTTACCTATCACAAAGCTCACAAGAACAACTAAACCACCAAGACATAGCTGCACCAACACGAACACACACAGCAAACCCAGAAAA
>JAQRGC011921764.1:0-10230 GCA_028659135.1 Plantago lanceolata
AGTAATCTTCTTCCTTAGGCACCAAGTTCCCTGGTACACACTTTTTCTTTTTATTTTCCAATTTCAAAAGTGATCTTTTACTTTTAGTTTGTATAAATTTGAAAAGCATAAAGTAGTAAGATCTCACTTATCTTCCGAAATAATAAATAAATGATAGAGCATGTCGAACGAAAAGAATCCATTGTGGATATGAGGGTTAAAAGTAGTTGTAAATTACGATAATATAGTTTATAAATACATAACTCTACCGATAAGAACATGGATCAAATAGCCCATTCCTAAGAGGCACATTACTTTTGGATAGCTTATTACGACCGAGTTAACTCATAAGCTAGAGTGATGAAGACAAGTCGGCCAAACAACACTCGCCGTCAATCATATTCCTTTGCATGTACTCGCGTGTTTGAGTAGACTAAAATTCGTACCACAAAAGTATCACTAGTATCCCTTGTATATTGTATGATAATGTAGCAGATTTAGCACAAATGTTAGAAACTTAAACTTTTGATGAGTATGTATCAAGTTAGATTAAATTAGAATTAGTCTTGAAATCAGTACTCTTAAGTTCATATGAGATTAGTGTTTAAAGTACATTTGTGAAAGAGGAACATTTCAACAATAATAGTATTTTAATAGATTTGTCGTTTCAAAAAAAAAGTATTTTAGTTTTTAGACACTTGTTTCTGGACTTTATGTTTACTAATGATGTAGCTATATTGTTACAATTTATTGATGTACATGATACATCAGCAGAAAAGACTACAATAAGTGATGAGGACTAAGTAAAGTTTGCGCAAGTTATATAGAAAAATCTCTTAATTACTCAACAACTTTGATTTTCAACAACCAAGTATGCTTAAGTGAAAATCTATATGATAGAGTAGGTTAAGCTTGTTGAATTGTTGAAATATATTCACTTGAGAGCCACTTGATGATCACTGGAAACACTCAATGTTTGAATTTATAGTGCATTAAATGCTATAAAAGTCATTCTGACGAAGACCAAGAAGAAAACAAGTATTTGATATATGGTCACTGAGACATTTTAGTTATGTATTCAAGAATTTAAAATTCAAACGAATTGAAATTCACACTATAAATATATGGTCATTGAGTATATGAAGATCATCGTTTTCACAAGCTGCATTGTTTATTTATTTATTTTTTTTTAGCGGCAAAGCGAGGATCAATAATAGTTTCCCATTTACCCCGACCTATTGGTTGGAGGGGAAACGTCTTGCTCTTACCAACTGAGTTGTGATTCGTTTTCACAAGTTCCAAATCTAGCTATAAGATCTCTCCCACCTGCTTACTGAAAACCATCTAAGACTTTAACTTCAGATATAACTACTAGTGAAGAAGTAGATTACTTCATCTAAGGAAATTGATTGTGTTTTTCCTTCCGAACTCGTAAAGTATTGCGCTTATAATCATCCATCTTGCTCAACGAACAAGTGATGCATAGTTGTGATTCTTCTACTTGCTTGAGTTAACTGAATAAGTTAATCCCAACAGTACGTTTCACAAAACCACACTTACAACCAAAAGGCGTGTGTACAGAAGTTAGAGGGGGAACCTGCTTAACAGTTAGGTTAAGAAAAACCGTGTATTTGATGAGATTAAGAAAATTGTCTTAGTGGCAAAGTGAAGTGATCAACTTAAGAAGTCGGAATTTAAGTTCTTGAAGCATGATATCCAATTCGCATTCGAGTACCCCTCAAGTACTGTCAGATAGCTAGTATAATGCAAATAATAGTTAAAAGTGTACCGTATTTGTATCTTAAGTATGTTTCGTTCAATACGACAGAGAGATTTTAACTTAACTAAATTGAATTGAAGTATAAATTTGAACTAAGCAAATTTGAACTGAACTGAATTCAACTTAACTGAACTGAACTGAATTAAATTGAAGACAACTAAAATTATGGTGAACTAAATAGGGTCTTACTCTTTAAAATCTTTAACTATCGGTGATGTTAGACTTTGTTCAATTCACCTTAATTTCAGTTTAGTTAAGTTCAGTTCAGGTCCATTCAGTTTAGTTTAGGTCCATTCACTTTAGTTCATGTTTGCTTAGTTCAAATTTATACTTCAATTCAATTCAGTTCAGTTAAAGTTCAATTTAGATTCATTCAGTTCAATTTAGTTAAGTTTAGTTTAGAAACTCACAATCTAATTGAACGGAGCCTTAGGTTTATATGAGTAGTTGCTGGGCCAAGTAAAAGTGTGCAGAAATGTGTTGGGCCGGTCATTAAAGACAGATCGTCCAAACTCCAAAGTCCAAACTCCAAACCATGAACTCTCTTGAAATGAGCCCAAATTCCAAAATACCACATATAAAGAGCAAAAAACGGCATAACAGAGGCTTAACACTTAAAACCCTAAACCCTTGACCTCAGCCAGCCGGAAGTGAAACTGACAGCATGAGACCTCCAATGAGAGGACGTGGCGGCTTCCGCGGCGGCAGAGACGGAGGCGGACGTGGATTCCGCGGTGGAGGTCGCTTTGGTGGCGGCAGAGATGGCGGCGGCCGTGGATACCGCGACGAAGGTCCTCCTTCCGAAGTCGTCGGTGCGTACTCTCTCTTTTTCTCTCTGTATAGTAATCAATCCAAATCCAATTCACTTTCATTTGTTGTTAAACTCTAATCGAATCTGTCGAATTCGTGTGCAGAGGTGGCGACATTTGTTCACGCTGCTGAAGGAGATGCAGTGACGAAGCTCACAAATGAGAAGATACCGTACTTCAACGCTCCGATTTATCTCCAGAACAAGACGCAGATTGGTAAAGTTGATGAGATTTTCGGACCTATTAATGAATCTGTGAGTGAAATGAACTCAACCTTTTCACTTTTAGTTTCTATTGTGTGTTTAGTAGTAGTGACTAGTGAGGTTTTTAGTTACTGACTTGGGGTTTTGTGTGTCTTGCTTGTTGAAGTATTTTTCGATTAAGATGATGGAAGGGATTGTTGCTACATCATACAATGCTGGTGATAAGTTCTATATTGACCCTGCCAAGCTCTTGCCCCTTGCAAGATTTCTTCCTCAGCCAAAGTATGTAGTACCTTCTTCTTTGCTATTTCATTTGCTTCTTGTTGCTTAAGTCTGTTTTCGTTTCGTGCTGAAGCTTCATTTACATAGGAATTAGTTAAGCTGAGAGACTGTATGTTCAACTATTACTTGGGTGTGGTGTAGTGTTATGGTGGTAAAGTATTCATTGTGGAATAAAAGATGGGACATTTATGTTTCTGTGAAACGGTATGGTAGGGAGCACATATGAGTTCTCGTGTCGTGTTTGTTGCAATTTATATTATTCAAGGACTGCTAAGAGCCTAAGATGCTGCAAATTTTAGCATTCAAATTTAAGCTTTACTATTGTTCAGGTTCGATCCTAGAGCTCTGTATAAGCAGTGTGAGTTATCATGTGTATTTTATACTCAAAGTCTCAAATATTAGTGTCTTTTAGGGCTGTTTACTTAGCTCTACATAAGGGAGTCCCTCGTATGTTTTTCCTCCTGCCACCTCGCGGCTCACACAATTAGAACACATTTACTCACTTGTATCTATTTTCTTCTCTGGATTTCTATTTCGTTTGTGCTTTAGCGTTTCAGCTGAAGAAAACATGAAAAAAGCAAGCTCAGCTTCTTGACTGGACCTCGTTTCAAACTGAGCCAATCAATTATTTACTCAAAACTTGCAAAATGAAATTACCAGTTACACTCGCCTGGATCTGATATTCACTGATTTTCCAGGCCCTTTAATCACTGGCATATGTTGAACGTTATTGCCTGACGTCTATTTTATTAATTTAGGCAAATCAGCTGAATGCTTACTGTGATGTACTGATGTTTGTTACAGCATTGCTACAAGTTCATTATGTAGAATATGTTTGTCCACTCAATTACGCATCTGTACTTAACATTGTGGTCTCCATGATTTCACAGAGGATCTGCACCAGCTGGAAGAGGAGGACGTGGGGGAGGAAGAGGTGGATTTAGAGGTGGCCGTGGGGGAGGTGGTGGCTTCCGCGGAAGGGGTGCTCCTAGGGGCGGCGGTAGAGGTGGTGGTTTCCGAGGTGCACGTGGTGGTGGCTTCAGAGGCAGAGGGAGGTCATAGAATGGAATGCTTATGTATCTTAGTGTTGAGTACTTTGCTTTTTTGAGTTGGCATTTCAAATTGCTCAGTTAGTTGAAACAAGGCATGTTATTGAAGATCAATCTGTTTTATTAGTGAGAAAAACCTTTATTCTCTGTAATCTTAGTTTATTTACATGAGTTAATCTTGTTTGACTACGGGTGTTACCGTGTTACCAGAATCCTGAAAGAACTCTACTGTGTCAATGTGTGTACTCTGCTGCTGTAACTCATCTTTATTTGTGCATAATTTGGCCAACTCTGTTTTATAAAGTTGCAACGAAGCAATGAAAAAAGCCCCTATGGTGCAAATTTAAAACGGAGAGAGGGAAATATACTTCCACTCGTCCCTCACTTTCGAGACTTCATCAAGAAATTTTATCACCAACTTCACCATCCCTGCAAGGTCTATAAAATTGATTGAAACCTGTTCTAGTTAAAAAATTTCCCGAGGGACAAGAGTTGGCATAGACAGGTAAAGAAAAAGCACTTTCTGACCTTAAGGCAAAAACGTACGAAGCCTATATTAAGCAACAGAAAGAAAGAAAAGGTAAATGTGCATGGCCACACTACAAATTGAAGTCACAAAATTTGAGTACATCAGAGCAGAATCTACAAAAGATCTTTATTACAGGCCAAATACCATCCAAAGGAATGTGTCCTCAAAGCCATGACTATGTCGTCATTCAGTTGATGAACTGTTTCAGATCACAATAGACCTGCAAATAAAGCTTCGGCTTTCCAAGCAACTGGGTAGTCTGCAGACCTTGCATAAGTTACGTACGTGGAGTTGATAAACCCAGTAACATAAGAAAGACTGGATATAAATGACGATTTGAAGTTGCAACTGACTGCCAAGTGCCAACAGCCAAGGTCCCTGGCTGGTGGCTCCCTGCATATAGATTGCATATCTTACTCATCACCTGGTTGCAATAGTTGAAGGAACATCCTGTTTCTTACTGCTCCAGCTCCATGAAATGATAGATCTTGTACATACATACTCACCATAACTTCAAGTCATATGAAACATCATATTAGAAGAAGAAAACTATAAAAGCTCCATTAATGCTCCAAACTGCACAACAAAAAGGACAAATCCCATGGTTCCCAGCTTGGATGGGATAGCGGAAGCCCAAGCTATAATGTACACAGCCTTTTGCATATATGCAAAGAGGAAACCTCGCCTCAGACTCATGAGGCCACGACTAACATGTCACAGCACAAGCCACTTACCGTTATGCCAGGGATAATGAACATTCAACACTTCATTCAATAAACTATTGGGTCAAAAGTCAAAAGCTATGCTTGTTAGAAAATTAACCAGATGGATTCTGATATATCCATTTCACATGCTTTCACCCACCTTCATCAGTTAGCTCAAACACTATATTTCTTACAACACCCGAAGATTTAGAATTACTGAACTTGCAAAGAGAAATCATTGGACGAATGCTACTTTTAGTGAGCCTGAGACTCTCGGAAGCCAGCAAAAGACGTCTTCCAACTTCTGGCTTCTTACTATTTTGTTGCGAAGGTTCAGAAGTTGGCTTACACGATATACGCCGGCGGACATGCAATCCTGTTGGTGGTGAAATTAGATCCGAGGTTTCTGAGACACCATTTGAGAATTTGCAAAATGCTACACTGTCTAGGAGTTCTTTGGGTTCATGTCTGGCAGCTGAAAACGGGGTACATGGGCTTGAAGCCACTTCATCATATTCTGAGAAATATTTCTTGATGATTCCTGAAACAGAAACGGTTTCTGATGATATTTCCTTATGTGTATCTGTAGCCGCTCTGGATTCCAACACTTCATCATGAGTCATTCCAACTACATCAGCAAATCCACTGCTTTCCAATGTAGAATTGTTCCTTGCTCTTTTCCTTACCCTTCTCCTTTTGAATGAAGAGGCATGTGCAAAACGTTTAAGCAGTAGAGCTCTAGAGCTAAGCCATCCACGTATCTTGCTTTTCTTCCTTTTACATTTGAACCTTTTCCTGTAGTTGACTGAATCAGTTGTATCAGCGACAAAGTTACAATTAAGTTCGTCAGATCTAGACACAAATGGATTTGTTTCACAGGGAATGAGTACTGCATCAATCTGAGGATACCAAGGATCATTGGATCCACGAAAAACAAGCCCGAGAGGGAGTGAATCAGAGAGGTAATAGTAGACTGAGTTCCTTTTCACCTGTTAACGCACGAGATAACTTCAGTAATTCATTAAAGAAAGCATAAAATACGACAGATCAAGACATGATCGGATCTTACGATGTCCTTGAATAAATGTAGCTCTATATGACAAGTAGGAACATAACACGAAAAGATGAACATACCATCAGCCCTTTCACCCTGATATTCCCAATCTGCGGAAAGCAATTCAAATGAAACGCCTCAAGCTCTCCTACAATCATGAAGTATTACATTTAATCATTTATATGTCACCATCGCATATTCCTAAAAAGTTTCTCATTTTGAGGCAATTATAGAATACATCAATGCGCGTATCACTACACTAAACTTGTTAATTCGACTCCGAGGGGCGAGGGCGATAACAAGCCAAAAGATGATGCTGTTATTCTGTTAACACATCAAGCAAAGTTACATTACATAGCCAAGAAATCAACAGTTTTATTATCCAACATAAGTAGTACTACTTCATCAATACGAAAACGTTTCTTAACGAGTCGAACATAAATCCCAAATCCAATTTACATACTTAAGCCACATCTACAAACACTGGCACACCGCATACCAATTCAGAGAACATTTCTTGAAGCTTAAGATGCGACCTTTGAAGAAAAACTTAAATGTTTCACTTTCTTAATTCATAAGTTAACACCTACTTAATACATAAACAGAGAAACATTGCAGAATCAAGCAAACAAGAATGCATAAACAAACCCATAATTCATTTATCTAAATTAAGAGAGAGGAAGGGGAAAGGAGGCTACTAACTCTTGAAATCCTGAGCTGTAATTTCTGCAGAAACAGGCACAGCAATATGGGTGCCCAGGTTTGAATCAACAAAGACAACATTGGGGCAAGTCACCATTGTAGGAGCCGCATCAAAACTTCAAAGCGGTGGACTTGTCACTCACAGACATTTTTCCGCACAACAGAGATCAACAAACAAAGCTTTTTTATTTTCTTTTTTATTATTTTTAGGTCCCTAAAAACTTAAAACTTTAAGGACTCGTTTGGTTGGTGATTATCTTAAGATAAATTTATAATTTTTCGATTTGGTTCGTAAAAATAAAATTGCATACAAGATAATTTATTTGTTGTTCTAGATAATTGGGCTGGATAGGACGCTGATTGACTGGACCAATGGGCCATGAGGTAAACTTGAGATGGATAACATATACTAATGGTTATCTGACCCAACACATAGATAACCCATTATCTTCGATAAATTATCTTCTTGGCCATAACATGGAATCAACCATATGTACACAAAATTGACTCGTTGTATCCGTTTTTATCCAATTACATTAATTTACACTAAAACCCAATAAAGATAACTAATTATCTTGTATTTCAGAGAATACGTGATTTTCTCCCCAGTATTTCTCCTTCTCTTTATCTACTAATATTGTAACAAAAGAGTCTCAAGGAAGCATTTGGAACGTATTGTCTGACAGATAATTCATTGTTCTTGTATAAGGTATCTAACTTAGGTCAATTAATAAGTAGGCGGGAGAATTTATCGGCTGCCTAAGATATGGGGCAACGGTTTGATTGGTTGGGTCTGGTGACTTTGAGGGAGATAACGGATAATCATTATTCGCCCCAACATAGAGATAATGGTTTATCTCAAATATCTTTGTCTTAGTTTTTGAGTGACATCTCACATCAACCATGTGTTAGGCAACTTCGTCCTAACAACATACGTAAATTCTTAATTTTTATCTGAACTTCAAATATGCCGCTAATAAACCATAATGGGAATAAAACCCAACAGATAAATTGTAAAGTTACTCATTTAACAATCAAAAGTCCAACTGAAACAAAGCTTTGTATATCTCTTGTATTTCTGCCCTAAGTTTCCCAATCTCTTTATCTCCAGAAAATGGCGTGCCAAACACTTCCTAAAGTGTCCCTTTTTTTCTTTCTTTTTCCTAATTACAAAGAGGGTAAATTGCATGTTGGTCCTCCATCTTATACATACACACGACTTTAAAAGTTGCTAATCAAAGACGTTGGATATTTTCTTGATTAATCCTTCTCCTCTCTTTCTTCAATATCTCAAAATTCTCTGCAACAAACATGGAGGCAGTTGCATCCTTTTCCCGCGCCTGTTTCCCTCTCTCTATTTCCACTTCGGAAATCCATTATCCCGTTCCAATTCGACGTTTTGGTGTAGTCTCCTCCACTCCTGAGCCGCTGCTGAAGCAGACTAGAAGACGAACATCTTCAACAGATAAAGCTTCTAGTTATAGTCCTCGGAGCAAAACAGGTACTAATACTATACTGCATTTTGAATTTCTTCTACTCTGATGAGATGAATTAAAGTTGAGTAATACTTTTAACGATTCGATTTCGACTATATAAAATTACCATTTCAAGTTTGAATTAGGGGAATAATTGGCTTCTTGTTACTTGATTGATGCTATGCTATTGAATTGTTCCACAGGCTCCTTTAAGCCTGCGAGAAATGCCGAGAAGCTAAACGTGGATGTTTCTCCTCATAGAGCTGGTATGTTTTCGGTTATGTTTCTTTAGGCTTGGATGGTTTATTGGTTTATGGAATGTTTTCCTTACAAATGTTTGGTGTTTAAACTGCACATTGCATTTCTGATGTATGCGCTTATTGAATTAGTGCGTAAAGCACACGGTTTAATCAGGGAATGCGTTGTAGCGTTAAATTGAGTTGAGGTCTGTGGCAGTTGACTGATTGGGTTTAATGATAAGTGGTGGTTGTAACTTGTAATTGCTTTTAATACGAATGCTGGGCTTATGTAGTGTCTGCTGTGAGATTGATGCGCATCCAGTTCGGTGGTGCATTTGCTGATCTACTGAATGAGCAAGGGAAAGGTTCGGGTGAAAATGAAATGGAATATGTTGAGAGAAGTCTAGGATTTCGTACTAGGGCTTTGGAGGATAGAGATCTGCGACTGGTTTTTATCTTACTCTTGTTACTGTAATTTATATGCCTTTTTAAATTTTACTTGGGAAAAAAGGATTGAGTATTACATAGTATTGGATAATAAGCTAGTCAATGAAAAACATCTAATGGTATGCTGTTTTGCTTTGAAGGTGACAGAGATTGTGGGTGGTACAATTCGGTGGCGAAGATACCTTGATCATTTGATTCTTTCTCTGTGTCACGACGAGAACACCTTCAGCAATATGGAACCTCTTTTATTGCAGGTTCCATTAAAGCTTTTTAATTTTTATTGCACATGATTACAACTACACCGGAATTCTGTAGGTTTAAAGTTTCCAGATTCTGTTTGTAGATTCTTCGAATTGGATTCTATGAGATAGTCAAACTCGACATGCCTTCATATGCAGTTGTTGATGAGGTAGGTGCATTCATACTTGACTTGAGACTTGGGAGTATATGTTTTCATTATTTCATTTTTTAATGAATAGTCATGAATCCAAGGACAGCCTTTACTTGAAAACAAGGGTAATAGTTTGCCCAAAAAAAAAGTTTGCCTATCTTCCTTTTTATTTCTTTAAATTTAGTATTGTTATTAGCATGTTTCTGGAGAAAGCTGAAACAGTTTATCTAATAAAACTCAGATGAGTACCATGTACAACCAATAATTGATTGTGTATTTAAGAGAGATGACCCATGTTCATACTTCATATAACTTCATTTTAATTATTTCTTGAAGCCATCTATGTATGTATACGATATAGTTGCATGATGTCTGAAGTAGTGTCTCTGCTACTATCCATCTTTAATTCTGAGACTGTGACGCTCATAGTCAACATACTTCTGAGTCAAGTAGCTCTTTAATTTTATTTCTGGTCCTCTATAGAATCTTGTCACGTGAGAATCACCATTCTGAATATGTTGTTCACTGATGGTCTAGTTCCAGGCACACCTTTCAAAGCATGATGTTATGGTATACTAAAAGTTGTT
>JAQRGC011921776.1:0-10354 GCA_028659135.1 Plantago lanceolata
CTAGAGCTCTGAAAAACACTTGGTAGATTAAGATTTCTTCTTTGTATTCCGTTCGTTTGATCGTTTATGACGAATTGTTATCGTTGCCGAGGTGCAATTAAGGTTATGGTTCTTACTTGCAATTTTTGGGTTTTATCCTTCCATTTATGTATCTCGAATGGATGTTAAAATGAGGTTGATTAATTAAATACTTAAATTCATTGTAGATGCGGTGGTAGTCTAATAGAGCGCGTTATGTAATTTAGGAGTTGAATCTTTGCGTTGTATTGATCGGTGATCTTGTTCAAGATATTCTAAATAATTACATTCTATTTTACTAGTTGAACCTTGATCCTATTTGCAGTGTTTTAAAGTATTCATGTTCGTTGTCGTTAAGTGTTGATCTTCGTAAGGATCAATCGGTTAAGTTAGTATGAAATTCTTTAAGAACAAACATATTTCATACCGAGATTGGGTGACATACATATTATCATAATCACTTACACGTAACCATAAATTTAATTGTCTTTAATATTATACATGCACGTTCGATTAGCGTCGTTACCACCATCTATGTTCCATAATTCTATCTGTTTCAAATGGTGTTTGCTTCATTATTGCTTGATAGGTCTGATGACAATACCTTTTCAAACAATTGTGTGTTTACAAACCGTTGTATTGAGATATTTTTAGTGTACAATAGGTTAGTCAATTCCTCGAGAGATTCGAGCCCGAGTATAAGTATACACTACAACTTACAATACTTTTTGAAATATAATTTTCAGCACATCACGCAACATAGAAGATATGTCATATGTGGCAACAACGTTCCAAGCTCCCACTGCAAGAATCGTGTACAATGGCCTATCAAAGGAGATCGAAACACCAAAATATTCCATAATCAAGCTACATAGCTGGTTGCTAGAAATGCAAATTGTGGGTTGGAAGATCAAGATTTTTTTTTTCCTCAGGAGCATGATTCGGATAGGAGAAATTGCTTCTTCTTATTTTTTCAATATCCCCACCTCTCGCTCTTGTCAACCAACATTGGAAGACATTGAGAGTGTCGTTGATGACTCCATCAATACTAAATAGGGACTTGGTTCATGCTTATAGATACATTCCTCACTAGATCACCCTCCAACCATTTCGAATGACATGCCTATGTTATATTTTCACCCTATCACACATGAGTAATATCATTGTTGAAAATTCGATATACCTTTAATCTTTTATTATGTCTTATGAAATAAATCATATTTTGAAAGATAAACAGAAGGCAAAGCTTATGACCAGATTCAATGGCTTTTCCTTAGGCGTGTTTTAGAAAAGTTAAGTTATGAACATGATTTTCGTGTGTGGATCTCTCTCTCTCTCTCTCTCTCTCTCTCTCTCTCTGTGCACGCTTCATCATATTTTCTTTAAATGTGATAGCCATTGAATTTAATTACGTTTTTCATTTGTATATTTTCTTTTGAAGAAGCATAAGATTAGAGAATATCAAAGATACAAATCGTTTCAATTAAGAGTGAAGACTATCAATAATTAATTTCGAAAAAAATGTTCACGTGTTTAAAACGAAAATCGTACTATAAATGCGACACATGGTTAAGTAGTTAACCAAAACTGAGTAAACAAACTTTACAATGCCAAAAGACACTGTAGAAGCAATTTTCCCCAAAATAACATCACATTCCATTTTCGCGGTTAAATATCAAGATTCAAGAAGCCTTGCTAGCTTACGCGACAGTCACGTGAAGATTGCGTGCCTAATTCAAACACGTTACCATTTCCTATTGGTCCTTGTCCAAATTTACAAGTCACCGTATTTCCGTCCACAAATAATAATAAATTTCAATTAAAAAATGAAACATAAATACATTTGCAGTCAAAATAAAACAAAATGCCCCAAATAATAAATAAAAAAGGAAAAAGAAAAGGATCAGAATTTCTCAAAAAAATCTAAAAATTCTCTTCCAATTTTCCCCAAAATTAGCAGCACACAAACTGACACACATCATTTCTGCCTGAGCAACAATGAGTACCACCTCTCTGTTACTACCTTGCTGCTCCGGCACGGCGAATTTCGGCCGTAATAGGCGGCGGTGGAAGCTCAATCCGCCGCGAGCAGCGCTGGCGGAGGCGAATCCTCGACAAGTTCCAGCCGTGAGAGGCGGCGAGAATGGCAACGGAGCTTTAACCATCGTGCGAGTGAGAGATGAGGCTTCCGCAATTCCGAGAGACCGAGCGGAGGATATGCAAGCCGAAGCCAGAGCAATGGCGCGCGCGGTGAACGCCACGGTTTACTCGCCGGAGTTTCTGGTGGCGAAGTACAAGGCTCGGCCGATTAAGGTGGTGCGTAGGGCGTTGGAGATATTTTCGGGGCTAGGTTCGTTTGCGTTGGGGTTGTGGCTGGATCAGGTCAAAGGAGAGCTGACTCAGAAGCAGAGAGTGCGAGCGGTTCAGCTGAGGAAGACGTTTACGAGGTTGGGGCCGACGTTTGTGAAAATTGGCCAGGGTTTGTCAACTCGACCGGATTTGTGCCCCTCTGAGTACCTGGAGGAGCTTGCTGAGTTACAGGTGAAGAATTCTGGATATAATAATTATTATTTTTCTGGTTTAGCTGACTTTGTTTCCGGTGCTAATTTAGTAAATTCTAGCTGTAGAAGATACTGAGACACTATTTGTGGCATGTACTCAGTATTAGAAAAGGAGTTACCAGTCAGCTCTGAGTCAATTATCAGTTGAGGCTCAGAACTGAAAGTATAGGTCTAGAAACTAATTTCTGAAACAATATTTGTTTGTAGCATGTTGGAACGGTTCTCGTATACCGAATTGAACATTTTGGATATTTTGAAAGGGACACTGCTTGGAAGTAGGAACCTAGTTAGTTGTTATAACTTGAGGAGTATAGATGATTACTGCAGTTCTCATTTCAATAGCCTGAAATTGGGTGCATTTCGAGGTTTCCAATTGAAGCATAAGATAACGGTATGTCTTTGGAATGTAGGATGTGATTTCGTGTCAACGTAAGCATTTTTAAAAGTACGTATATGTGAGAAAGAATTTGTAGCCCCATATTTTGTTTGACCGTGCCAAACGATTTTGTGACAATGTAAGCAGTTTTAAAAGTATGTATCTGTGAGAAAGAACTTGTATCTGCATATTTTGTTTGAACGCGCCAAACTATATATCAGTTTTTCTGATTCTATTTTGGCCTGTAAGGATGTGTGAATGTCCAATCTAGATTGACATTGTAGATTATAATCTAGGATGATAATTATCTTTCTTAAAACAAAACTTGGTTAGTTGGTTTGCCATATTTTTAGTACATGTTTTTTTTTTTTTCAAAGTATCTCTTTGTTTTCTTCAATGATTTCTTTTCAAAGTATAGAACCTAATCTACATAAAGTCAGACCAATTTGAATAAATCTAAAATTATGTAGAAATGATCAACATAAAGAAGTATATGCCACTCAACTTATCTTGCGGAAATAAAAGAAATAATAAATCTGGGAGTAAGGATTCTGAAACAATGAAGTGATAATTCAGTAACAAGTTCTTCGTAACTATTCCTGATATCCTAACACTTCCCAGTTCTTTGGTCTCCCCATGTCATTAGGTGGTGTGTAGAGAGATCCCCTCTTGTATCAGTTCTATTAAGTCTATCTTGAGTCCCAATGCATTACTAACTTTCTTTGCAACTTTTGCTCTTGATTTGTTTGGAGTAGGATTCTTTGCCAACATTTCCAGATGACGAAGCATTTGCCTGTATTGAGAAAGAGTTGGGATTTCCACTCGAGTCTATTTACTCCTCAATATCTGCTTCACCGATTGCTGCTGCTAGTCTTGGGCAAGTTTATAAAGCACAATTGAAGTACTCGGGCAAGGCTGTTGCCGTGAAAGTGCAGAGACCTGGTATCGAAGAAGCTATTGGGCTAGACTTTTTCCTAATAAGAGGTGTAGGTTTTCTCGTAAATAAATATGTTGACGTAATATCAAGTGATGTTGTTGCCCTCGTTGACGAATTTGCTCGAAGAGTTTTTCAAGAGCTCAACTATGTACAGGTTAGTTTTGATATTTTCTTCTGGCTTCTGCCTGCGACCTAGTTGCATAGAACTCCAGACCTTCTGGAATACACATGTTAGCTAGGGATAACGAAAATAATATAGACTAGAGAGCTAGTAGGTTTGAATGTTAATTTTGACAGGTCTATGCAGGAGGGTCAAAATGCAAGGAGATTTAAAAAGCTGTATGCAGACAAAGCAGATGTTCTTGTGCCAGATATCTTCTGGGACTACACAAGTGGAAAGGTCTTAACAATGGAGTGGGTTGAAGGTGTCAAGTTAAATGAGCAAGAAGCGATTGAGGGGCAAGGGCTCAAAGTTCTGGATCTGGTTAACACCGGTATTCAATGCAGTCTTAGACAGCTGCTTGAATACGGTTACTTTCATGCAGATCCTCACCCAGGAAATCTCTTAGCAACACCTGATGGGAAGCTTGCCTTTCTTGATTTTGGAATGATGAGTGAAACTCCTGAACAAGCAAGATCTGCTATAATTGGTCATGTTGTTCACATGGTTAATCGGGATTATGAGGCCATGGCTCGTGATTACTATGCTTTGGACTTTTTGTCCCCTGATGTGGACGTAACTCCAATTGTACCAGCTCTAAAAAACTTCTTTGATGATGCATTAAATTCGACTGTGAGTGAGCTCAACTTCAAAACCATAGTGGATGGCCTGGGTGCTGTTTTGTACCAATATCCATTTAATGGTAAGTATGAACTCCTTTTAAATTCTTTTAAGTATGTGATTGAACTACTACATATCTGGATCCTCCCCCGAGGAGAAAAGCTTATTTGTTTATTTTTGTTATTTTAATCTCTTCTTCTTCATCTTTTTTTTATTTATTATTCTATCATTTTTTAATGATGTATGTTGCTGAGGCTTATTGCAAAGTATTGTGCGAGAAGGATTTATGATAATGATACAGTTAAAAACAGGGTGTGGGGCATTTCACTTATAACATAGTGATGAATAAAATAGGTGTGTTGCGGCGGCTGACAACAATCACATCCAGAACTGATCACTTAATAACTATGGGATTTAATAAATTAAATCAGATTTTGAATATCTCTCCGATTTGTGTGGTGCTCTACTAAACATAACTCAAAAGGCAAACTTGAATTTTGATCTAAATTATTGAAAATTTCTCACTTTAGATACATTCGCAAAGTGTAAGTTAGATCAACTTTGTTAGTCTAAAGCACGGGGTGTAGCAAGCAATAACTTTGACCAACTTTCTAGCATAAAACAGGAGACGGCTCATATATGATATTATCTTCTTCCCCTCTTTCATTTAAGCATAGGTTAGTGTCATTTCTCTGGACGATTCCTTCTGCATTGTATGCTAGAAGAATAGAGTATTTATGTTAACAAGCAGTTACTGGTTTGGGATTGTTGTATGCAAGTCTTTCAATATTTATGCAGGTGTTAGTTGTAAATGAGGTATCTATGGAAAACTATCATGTTTAATATCTACAGATTCTGTGCAAAGTTAGGATTTAATTCGCTTATCTCTAATTACTATGTATTAATCTCTGCAGTCCCTGCATATTATGCCTTGATTTTGAGATCTCTCACTGTACTAGAAGGCTTGGCTCTATATGCTGACCCCAATTTTAAGGTGCTGGCTGCATCTTATCCATATTTTGCTAAAAGGCTTCTTACTGATCCTGACCCATATCTAAGAGATGCTCTGATAGAGCTGCTTTTCAAGGATGGGAGATTCAGGTATGTATAATGCACTGAATCTTTTAGTTGGTGTTTGAAGTGAAGAGCTATTTCCATCACTAGAACTGCTGAGTGCTGACTATATAATATTATATTCTTTGATTATTGCAGGTGGAATAGACTAGAAAACTTGTTGGTCCAGGGAAGTAAAGACAGAGATTTCACTGCAAAGGAAGCTCTACAACCTGTACTCAAACTGTTGTTTGGCCCAGATGGTGAAAGCCTGAGGGTATTAGTGATCAAAGAAGCTGTTCGTGTTACCGAAGCCATTGTCCTGGGCACAGTGGTTGATTCATACAAGTCTATGCCCGGCCCGTTACGCTCACTAATCTTCAACATTAATGCAGCTAGCCCCTTAGCTATGAATATTGCCGAGCAAGAAAGCATGTTGGAACTTAGGGCACAAGTATTTAGAATATGGGCAATGTTGCAATCCTCTGATAATTTCGATCCTAGTATTTTGCTGCCCATACTACAGGTACCAATTTACTTATCCTCTTATCATTTAGTCTCGTTGAAACAGTCAGTCACTTAGTCTGGTTGACCCTTCTTCTTGTCTTCTTCTGACGTTAGTATATTGAGAAATAGATGAGGTTGGCCATACGAAGAAACTGAGTAATTAACGGAGTTTGAGAAACCTTATTAAATCTGTTATCCAATAAATTTTTCCTTATAAGATAGATGAGATGTGCTCTTCGGACCTTAGAATGATTATTGCATTATGCTGCTTCGCTTGATTGATAGGCTTCATGAAATTTTTGTCTCGACAATTGAACTTTCCTGAGAAAATACCACTATTTGAGATAATCATGTGTTGAGAAGATATATACTTCATATTGCCGATTCTTCTCCGTAACATTTGCCCTGAATTTCAACTGTAGAGCTCATTGAGCTTCCGTAGGTAATTTTCTAAAAGAGCTTAGAAAACAAGGAAAAAGTGGCTAACATATCCACTTTTGACTTTGTGTAGGAGGGCATTACAGCTCAGGTATCATTTGTAAAATGTGTATCTTTTTTTGGGTGGGAAAATGAATGTACAAACCGAAAAATGTAGTAGAAGACACATCTCTCTACTTCACATGCAACTGACTGAACTGAATGCTTGTATATCTCCCCTAAACTTTCCCTCTGCAACTTTGTTTTGGAATAATTACAGCCGACCCCTTCAACAATGTCCCAAGTCCAGGCACATCCCCCTCACTTTCTTTGGGCCTATGAAGTGACTATCTACCTGTCGATCAACTGTATAAGAAGATTTAATCCCTAAAATGTTATTCTCATATCCAAGCATATAAAATTTATTGAAAAATGGAGGAACTATTCCCTTGTGTTTGTTAAAGGCTCAAAGCCATTAAAAGCCCTTCTGTAGCTAACTATCAATAGTGTAGAGTAAGTGATACTGATAATCATATAAGCACAACATTTATTCATGGACAATCCCTACAAGTAAAACGTGTGTGGATAGTTGAGCCATTATGTGCTCGTATAAGTAAAATGCTCTGTTGCTCTAAACCTACATAAATTTCCTGTTGGCAGATCTACTTTCAGTTAAATAATCTCCCGTTGGCAGGTTCCTGGAATTGCAATGCTTTATGAATTGTGTAGTTCATCTTGTCCGCGCAGAATTTTTTTAAGTGTTAGTTCTTCAAAGTACATAATCTCCGGGCTACTGTAAAATCGATAGGTGAAGACTTAAGAGTCATCTTACTGTACATATGTATCTGGAGGTAGGGTGGATGGGAATGATATGCCATCAGATATCCTCTTATCTAAGTGTGTCTTCTGCATTCGCTGAAGCATGTTTCTATATTGTTCCTCTTCTTCCACCTCTGTTTTCATATGCTACAGACTGTTTACCAGACACAGTAATATTTCACATGTCTATCTTTGCATCCAAATTAAACACTTGTTCAGTAGATTCATGTTAGTGGCTCTTTTAGTTTGATTAATATTATTTATCTTTTGGTGTTCAACTGTTTTTTGCCATGTTTTGTTGCTGGTTATATGTTTATTTGCCATAAACGTGTTTACTTTCTTAATCAAGCAACTAATGATACAGATGAGTTAACTTCTTGAACATTACTGATCAGGTTCTGCAAGAACGCGAGGCTCAGACTCTTGGCGGACGTGTGGTGGGTGGTATCAGTCAACGTCTTGCAGCTCGTTTATTACAACAAGTTCTTCGAGCTCCACCAACTGCTTCTGCTCAAAGTTGATATATTTATTCATTCTGCCCGTAGTCTAATGTAAAATGTTATATCAATTTTTTCCCCAAATTAGAAGGCCCTGGGGTGGCCCTGATACATCATACATGTAATTAATTACTGATATGGAATTGGACAGAATTTCTCAGAAAAATAAATAATAAGGTATATTACTCTCAAATGAAATCGTCTGCACTTTTCATCTTTGCCAAGATTCTGCGTTTGCTATTTGGCTATGACTGCGCTTAATCTGCCAGTACTACTTGTCGACTAGATCAGTAGTCGCTGTTCTTGTCACATCGCGCTTGGATTCTGTTGATTCTGGTTGAGAAGAGCTTCATAATTTGTGTTAAGAAGAGCTTTATATTATATGCTCATATATATATATTGTTACAGTGCAGCTGAAACCAAACCGAATCCACTGTGCTTTGTGGAAATTGATACTCCCTGTTCTGTCTGTCTTGTTTATTCCTTAAATTTACTCTTACTTAGCATCTTAGATCTTATTAATTTGCAATCCATGAAGATTCTTTAGGAGTTGAAGCCGAAATTGCATCTGAGTCTAAGAGTCTGAGTTACAATCATTCGGCCGTTGCAGGAAATCTAATATCCCGAAAACATACATTTTCTGGTCTTTTCAGCGAAAGAACAACGAGAAGCAAAAAACAACTCTTCATCAGCATAGATGTTATTAAATAGTTTTATCAAGTATAAAGTTGAAAAGAAAAAAGGAGTTACAGATAAGCATAAAAAGTGAATGATATCAATGGAAGACCAACGGCAACCGGTGGCAGTACATCGATTGTTAAATGTTCCTTAAACACCGGAGTATGGCGATGGCCTAGGGAGACCCTTAACGATACCACATAGAGGCTGCTCCGGGAGCATGTTGTACTCATCCCTCAAGGATTTGTTAGGTGAAAGCACACTGAAGTACAGCTGCTGTCCCAAGTAACTCCTCTCCATCATGTCCGATCTCAGGTTCCACATGCCAGCGTTGTCAAGGGTGGTCATGATTGCAGTCCACGAGTTGGGGAAAACTGGGACGGTGTGCCTGCTGACAGCATCGACCAGGTTGTAGTTCTTCCTCTTATCGGGCGTCCAGGTTCCTGGCTCCATTGCAACTGCAAAGAAAGAGTAACCATCTAGGTGGTATGTCTGCATAGTCTTCTCATTGTTCTCAAGGATGATCTCCACAAAATTTCTGAATGTTGCGTTCACAACGCTTGGGGCAGCGACCACTTTGTTGTCGGTGGGTGGCACGTCCTTCACTAAGTTGTACTGGAAAACCTTGTCGGCAACGCCAAAGTACTCGGCCAGCTTCACAGGGGTTTCACCATCTACATGGGAGACACCGTTGAGGGCAAACCTGAGCTTCCCGTCGATCACGGTACGAGAGCTCGCAAGCTTGATGGTGCGGGTGATGTTGATCTCTCCGTAATGGTAAGATCCCTGTGGGTTAGGACGAGCTGCACTAGCGGTCAGGTTCCACCTGAAAGAGCGGAACTGGTTCATGGACCATGCGATTCCAGCAGAGTTCTCGGGTGGAGACACGGGAAGATCTGGTGAAGCAGGAGTGTTGCTACCAGCATAACGGATGACAGCAACGGAGCTCATTGCCGCCTTCAAAAACCTGCTAGATACGACGAAGTAGTAGTCCTTAGGAACAGATTTAGCTTCCACCAAGACAGAAAGGCACTGGCCAACATGGAGATCCAAAGAATCGTAAAGGTTCTGCACGGTGTGAGATCCTTCCATCTCAACCAACTTCATGGCGTGTCCTTGGATCCTGAAGTTGATAGAAGTCCTAAGTCCAACATTGCAAACTCTGTACCTGTACGTCTTACCGCTCTCCATTGTAGCAATCGGAACAAGGCTGTTGTCTCCGACCTTTCCACCCTTTCCGTTGATCTGGATGCCATCAGGGACACCGATCGAACGACCACTGTCAAGCATTGTCTTAAGGGCCTTGTGTCCCTTACTGTACCAGTCACCAACAAGAACAGCATACTCTTGGGCAGGGTTGTCGAACGGAACAGGGATCAACTCACGGCTGTGAATCTGCAACACACCCATACCGCCAGCAGCCCTCTGGAGACCGGTGGTAGGGAAATAAAACCCGGTACCAATCTGATCCTTGACCTGGAACTTGTAGGTATAGTTTGTTCCAGGAGGAATCGGGCAAGTCGTTCCGAGGACACCGTCCTGCCACGAGTTTTTCCTGTGCTGGACACCGTCCCATGTCAACAAGAACGGCTCATCCAGGTCGTTGTGCACGTTGACAACAATGTTGTTGTTCGACGTGCAGTTGATGGTTGGGCCGGGGAACTGACCGTTGATCAGGATAACCTGCTGAGGGACGCCGAGAGGGGCGAT
>JAQRGC011922066.1:0-13922 GCA_028659135.1 Plantago lanceolata
TTTTTTTGTGGTGCCACCAAAGACATAAGTAGTAGTAGTACTAGTTGCCAAGAAACCAAGTTCCATATACACAAATGTAGCCATTAATACATTAAGTAGCCCTACTCAGAAAAGATGCATTCCTTCAAACTGCATGTAGTAGTAATAGTAGCTGTAGAAGTTAACTTCTTGTCAGAGTGGAGCACTTGAGGTTCGGTCGAGGGAGAGAGACGATGATTTGTGGTTTTTGCGTTGTTGAGCGGCTGCAGCTGCATGAAGCTAGCAAATTGCACCGAATCATTTTCATATAGCAAATAAGTGGTTATCAGTTTACAAAATATCATACAAGTGCAAATTAAAGCAATGATTCTAACCGTTACATCCTCCAACACAAGTTTCTGTAGTATTTCATACACAAGGGGAACCTCGAAAAACAGAAAAGAAGCATATCCAGCAATGATTTTTTTTCATTTTAAGAGTATATGTCACTGATCATAGGGGAATTATTCATGTGCATGGCATGTACAATGAACTTGGATGATGATTTGAGGTTGTCTTTTTTTTATGTCAGTTAACAATCAACTCGAATATAATTATACCGATGGGAGTGAGGGGGCCATGCACGGCTTAAAATCACGTTGAACGGATCTAAAAACATCAAGACATCTTGGTTTTTCAGTATAAATCAACATTGTTTAAACAAGTGAAACATTTCCTTTACAAGTTTTACATTTTTATTTGTGAAAGATTCAGGAACTGATTTTTAATTTTTTTTTTAATTCTGAATTTATAGTTTAGTGGTGTTGTAGAATCTCAATTTAAGAGGCTCACAGTCGCTAAATCGATCAAATAAGTTTAATTTTCTTTTGCAGGGACACCTATTAAATTAGACACAGACAATATGCAGCTTGACAGTAGAAATCTTTGTACTCGGTCAATGAAGGCAGAATGACTACTGTTTGGAGTTTGGACCAAGTACAACATTTTTTTTAATATTCTTGTTCAATCTTTACGATTTTAGTACAGTACTACATTTGCGTGAACCATAATAAAATCACATACGTATACATAATTTAAACTTAAAAAAAAAGGTGACAGAAATTTAAAAATTGAAAAGAAGTAAGTACTTGGAAAAATGAAAGAATAATAAAGAACAAACATAAAAAAGTGAAAAATAATAATAATTAATTGAAATGTGCACGCTCCTTGGATGAGTAATAGTGAAAGCATACATGCCAATTGGCAGCAGGTTGCAGTATTCGTTAATTGATTTGATGAATGACAATGACAATTATACTGAGATGTCTTGTGCAAAACCATTCTATGTTTTCTACTACTACAAAAACAAAATCTTACATGCAAGCCAGTAAATTCTTTGTTACTATAGTTTTTTTGGTATAAATTCTATAACTATTAGTCCACCAAATTCCGAAATACATCGTCATCTTTGCTTAGTGGAACTATAATTACTGTGAACAGAACAATCAAAGTGGTTTTTTTAGATACCGGGGGACTATCAATGGTATCTCATCTCATTATTCTCGGCGGGTCCTGCAGTGGCCACCACAATGGACCCACTGCTACAGGGTGTAAAGACTAAGGATAGGCCCCAAACTCAAGTAGTTTGAAAACAGAGATGAAATTAGCATGGGAAAACAATAAGACCATAATTAGTGAAGCTACCTGCTGTTGCTGTTTCTTAAGCTTAGCATTCTCCTCCACCAAATGTGCCACTTCCAGCTCCAGCTCAGTCGTGTAAGCCTGCATTAAGCAAATCAAGAAACGCCATGAAGCCAATTTTTGTATCTACTGTATACTTCAACTCAACACCAAAACTAGATGAAGCATAACAGGAAAAGAGAGGCAATTTCCTGCTTTCGTGCCCGTGATCGAGCAGCAGACTCTCGGTTCTTGATCATACGCTTGTGGCGTCGATTCTTGTCATCGTAATCAGCTTGCTGAGTATCAGAAATGAACCTCTTGTTGTTACAATCTGGATTTGGAACATCATGAATGTGGGCAGTAGTAGTAGCAGTGGTGGTGGTGGTGGTGTCAGGAAGAAAAGAGCCTCTGAGGGTGAGCATTACAGGAGGTGGGGTCGGGGTGGTTGAGCGGGCGTTTGGGGGAGGAGAAGGAACAGCGCCGTTGCCCCTGGCGAAGAAGTCTTGAAGAATGACACGATCAGTGGAAGGTGGGTCATGAATGTTTATGCCGCCGCCTCTGCTTATGTCTCTCCAAATGTCTTCCATACTTTTTGGGAACTGGTGGTCATTGATGGTGGTGTTGTTGGTGAAGTTACTACAATGGGCAGAAGGGGAAGAAGAGTGAGATGATGTCCACATTTGGAGAGGCAAGAATGACAGACGGTCTTTGTTTGGAGACAAAATACAGTTCTAGTAGTGGTGTTTTCAAGAATGGAAGTGGTATATAGTGTGTTTGGTTTTGTTTGGGTAGTTTTGATGGGAAGATAAACAAATGAGTTATTGATGCTTTATTTCCAAAAATAAGTTAGGTTATGTTCGGTTCACATTAAGTTCGATTTCGTTCAGTTAAAAAATCTCATTCGAATTGAACGGAAACTTAAAATGGAGTGTGTTTTTTTCCGTTTTTGTTTTGGTTTGATATGATGGTATGCACAAGGTTCGAGGGTTACCCTTTTCAGGGATTGATGTACCATACGACTATACGAGGGGGGAAGCAGCTGCAACGTTGTTTCTTTTCTAGTGACTAGTACTCTAGTAGTGGTACGGTTGGGTAATTCTGTCTGTGGTTTCATCATCAACTCTGAATATGATAGATACACACTCTTTCTCTCTCTATAATATCTCACTCTCTGTGTTGTCATGTCACATAGTACCCTTCAAAGCATAGAGAGCCACGCGTTCTGTAGCTTACTTGTTGCATTGCAGCTAGCTATTCTACCAGGTCATCACTCTACTGTATCCTTCATGATTCATCGACCCCCTGTATACTGCCACTACACTTTACAGTTTACAACAATACTATGCAAACAAATGCCCACATAAATATTTAACTATTCCACTTTTATGATTCAAGTTCATACACTGTACTTCTACCAAGTCATTTAGAGTACTTCACTTGCACTTGCTTTTAGGGTAACAAAAACAAAGTCATTTCTTGAAGGGAACTATATTTGTAACATCTCAATCCCTTGTAATGGAATGGAAGATTTATACCTATAGGCTATAGTGACATATTGGAATCGAGCACTTTCAAGTTTCAACACCGCACATATATTTCTCGCTCACGTTCAACATCATAAACTCCCATAGGGGTCCACCTTCACTATACTAGTCCTCATCACATCGTTTGACCTTGGAATGAGCTCCAAAATAAAAGAAAGACGTCCAATGTTTGTGAGTGACACTTTATATCTCGATGAGTGCTCTCCAGATATCCTACCAGCCAACAAATCAACACAAACTCTTCTAGCACATTTTTTCTTCACTCAACGAACTTGTAGTACGTATAAAAAACATATCATGTCACATCCTTGCAGTGCTCCTCCATCAATAAGCTCACTTAGACTTCATTTTCTACAAGTAGGATCATTATCAACCTTTTCGAGCTATTAACATATTTTGGGGTATCACACACCATAAGAAAATTATAAATTTTGGATTCCTTCTTCAAACTCAAAAACATGAGCTTGGGCTTTTTTCAAGTTCATGAGCCCCACCCCTGCAAACCTTTATGGCTTTGTTCTGTCCGGATCAAATCTTAGTGGTATTATGATATTATCTCTACCTCACTTTATGATCGTATCCATCATCCTTAAAACCAAAATATTATTGTTATGCCAAACCACTATTCACACCTTCCTAAATCCTAAACTACACCTCCAGAAACTCCATCAAACAAAGATAGTTTAGTCTTACGGATGTAATTTTTTGGCTCATAGTCGATGGACAAATCGTCACTCTAAAATCTATAGGTGCCAAGTTGCGAACCACAGATCATGAGTTGATTACTTGGCTACGAAGGATGAGAGTCATTATGTTGAGCTCTCAAAAGTTGCATTATAAACAAGATAAGAGTAACACAAAAGATGGGATTGATTGACAAACAATGCTTCACAAACTAATTAGTTACTCTATAAACATAAGTATCGTCCCCACACAGGTTATTAATCCTGTTGTCCGTTTAGTACTCAAGCCATGCAATGATGCAAGTAGTCATATCTGATACTATTAACATGCTATCAACATTTGTTATGAAAGTCACTAACTGAAAGTCATCTAAATATTAGACTCATTACCGGAAAAGGTGGTGAAGAGGAGTTGCGTAGGACATGTTGTCAGTACCGTTTAGACTGTCATACTCGCCCTTATGTGCTCTGTCACTCTGTGCATGGTCAATGCAGCCTACACCAAATATTTGCATGAGACGCATTAGTCATCTTGGTTTCTTCTGTAACCTTAGATTTCGATTTAGTAATTAATTCTTCAGTTTGACAAAATAATCCATACTCCATTCATGGAGCAAGTCACTGAAAAGCCAAGAACAGAGACAGTAATATAGATAAATGTGTATAATGACAAAGCAGCAAGACTTTGAGCTTCGTCCCTATTTGGTGTTTCTGATCGATCAGTGTAGTTCAGTAGTTAAGTATGCCTACAGCACCAGGGGCTGGGGGAGATGAACTAGCATAGTTTTCAGGTCTGGGTTCGTAATTATCTGCTACTCCCATGTCATAACCTGCATAAATTAATGCATGTCTGTAACTTTGATACTAGCTATTAGACGGTAACTGCTTATAACTTTATCCTCGAGGAAAACATACAATTAAATTTGAGCCAGCCAAGAACCAGTTTTTCTCTATCAACCAGTCAAGAAGTTTTCTGCAGAAGCATTATTATTAGCTGCCAGAGTGATCAACCAAAGCTAGTCTTTGACAAATACGGTGGTAACAAATTTTAGTACTTGATAAGTTTAATTCAGAAACTTACGCCCAATTATATTAAACCCTGGACTCTTAATAACAGCCAGGCAATATACAAGTTCATGCTGCAAATCAGAGTTGGAAGATAATTTTAGTAACACGGAAAAGGTGAACATTACGGATAATCGTAAGAATGAGTAGCATCTATTCCAATATTACCAGAGTGGAGATGACGATGACTGGATCATCGACAGAGAAATGGTTGCCACCAGCCATAGTAGGGATGATACCAGGAACCAAACTTGTATTCATCTCTGGACTATTCATCATCAACCAAAAGGAATATGTTAGCGGGTTCCTGAAGAAACTCGATGCCAGTGAAAAGAAGAAAAACAGAAGGAAGAAGTTAATACAGTCTGACCTCATAATATAGCAGAATTCAAAAGGAATTCTCGGATCAGGTTGACGCCTCTTATCACGTGCATGTGAATGGAACTACACAGAATTTAGAACTCGTAAGCTTGAAGCAAGGCAACATCAGAAAGTTTAAGCTTCCATCGAAGGCTTACACCATCTGCAAGCATCGTAAAGAAAGGATTGACGAGATATGTACAGGAGGTCCCAGAATCAACAAGGGCAGTGAACTCAGAATCAAGAACAGCAGTCCCAACTCCCAACACGAACTTGAGTAACAGTAATATTGTAGGTTGGGCTGCATGGCACAATCAGTGAAGACAATTAATGAAATTGATAGCTCTAGCCAGAGGACACAAAATCCCACGGTAAACCAGATAATTATTCACTCACTGGAATGGGTCCATATTAAATGGGGTCTCTTCTTGATCAACACTGCCCTTATCTCCAAAACTGATTCTCCCTCTCCCATCATCACCAAAACACATGGAGAAAGAATTTGCTATATAACCAATCCTTCCTTGGACAAGACACTTAGAACAGATATTTTTTCGAAGCCTAAGCCAAATAGACCATTTGCAGCAGCAAAATCCAAGAAGGAACCAGTTTGCATCAGTCCACAGCTGCCCAATTCATAAAGAAATATATTATGGTAAATAGATGGACTAATGCTAATACAGTATGATACATTGTCAATAAGATGCTCACGAGGAAAAAGTTTGTAATGCTAATAAGATGCTAATCAAGTGATAAAAGATTCAGACATTGCATTGCATAACACAGATTATTATAATCAGAAAAAATGTGTGATGCTGACCGACTCAAAGTTCAAATTTGATATGATATCTACACAAGCCAATAGTGGCACTTGGAAAACCAGCTCAATATATCAACGAATGTCACTTGTTTTCAGGAGACGATGTGTTATGCTTTTATTAAGCCTCCAATACCTAGGGGGTTTCAGAATAGTATATAAGCATATAGATTCTCACCCAAATGTCACGTACCGTTTCACAGGTCTAGGTTCACCATTGGAGGACCTTAAGTGTAGGATATCCTCCACCAGAATTCCTGATGTTGAAGTCTCCGATGAGACATAGGAGACGTATAAGGGCAACTATGAAATGTCTCCGAGTAGATGTTGATGGTTACATAACTCATTGTTGCAAGTTACATTTCTGCTAGTGGAGATCCATCTGGGTCATATATACTAAGCTCAAAGTCCTGCCAATTCAAGTGAATCGAACCAGATCATGACTATAAGTAGAGGCAGACATAAAAGAGTAAAACCGTGGTACCAATATGGCATAAAAGCCTATTTGCCATGTTTCTTAATTCTGTATTCGTGCTTATAAACCAAAACTCCGACGTATTTTTGAAACATATAGTCCTTCATCTATAAATCCTTAATCAGATACTCCAAAAGTAAGAGTGGCTTCTTTCCCGGACTAAATTTTATCTCACTTCAATCAACTTTATATAATAAGTGTCTTATCCATTATAATGTCCAGGTTTCCCAAGTAGAGCGACAAATTTTAATCCGAGCTAATTATTTTCCAATTGGCATAGACATGTGCTGGTTATAAACAGAACTAGTCATCACTCAATCAGCATCATACAATTCCAGATAAACAACTTGGATGCTAAAAACAGCACATATGCAGTTCACATAATCAAACTGAACTGAATAGATGAAAAACATATTAAGAAAAAATGAAAAACGAACATACAGAAGGGGAACAAAGCAAACGCACACAGATCGAATCAAGCGCCACCAAAAACTTCATCCCTGGGGTTCCCAACGTCACAGTCGTGTAATGCAAACTGCAGCAAACAAAACAGATCGAATCAATCAAAACGACACAGTCTATATAAAACCTAATCAAACCTAGAATCTACTAAGTAATTTACGCTTACAATCCCAACGAGGTGATTCGGAAAGTGGCGTTTCCGTCCGAGAAAGTGAAAGCGTCCAACATAATTACATAAATCGATCTTAACGAGCCAACAGTTCGTAATACTCGACGCTTCCGGTCTCCGGACAGCTGCCGGAACTGTTGGTAAAATGATTCACCCGATCGGAGAAGCGGTGGTACATTTCGAAGCTGATTGAAACAGACATACATAGCCACATAGGAGCAGTAGAAGGAATTGGAGCAACATTTTGGTTTTGCGGAGAATTTTTGAAATTCATGGATTGGTGAAAATGCCCGGGTGGGTTTTTCCCGGTATTCTTTGTTCAATTTAATTTGGTGATGTTCAATTAAGAATTATTAATACCAACTTGAAGTGATATTTTGGGATCGAAAACGGTACCCATATTCAATAGATGTAAAATATTGTTTTCGGAATTTTGGTTTGAGCTCCTTGCTTTGAAGTTTCTAGACGCTTAGGATGTCGGACTCGGACAGTGGCTCTCGCTGATGATCTTGTATCATTTCTCGGATTGTTTCTTGATGCGAGGATTCCACGTGCCTTTCTTCACATGAATTTTAGCCTTATACGTTACTTTACAACGGGTGACCTGAAAAGTTTTCGGTGGACGCTTGAGTTTAGACAAGTGCGCTAAAAGAGGCAGTTTGCACCATTAGTCAGCATTTCATTAGCAGTTTAGCACTATGCAACGGATCCCATTAGTACTTTAAAGGCCAGTTTATTGCATGATGTGAATGCCTAGTGCTACTAATGGATTCCAATACATTGATAATAAGATCAACAGGATATGAAATCATTGGCCTGGCACGGGAAGAGGTGAATGAACTGATGGAGTAACATACAAAGGATTGGCTCTTCTACTTAATCGCGCCAAAGGCGTCTACCATATCAAGCTTTTCGGGTTTCATTCCATTGGGGAGGTTCCAGTTGAAATGAAAAGGTAGCATTGCAAGTGGGAGCTCAACATTTGCTAAGCCAAAAAAGACATGCCTGGACAGATCCTTTTCCCAGACCCAAAAGGACAGGAGCAAACCCTATGTCTGTGTTCGTAGCATAGTATCTCCGTGGACAGGAGCGATGGCTTCGTTCGGGGAAGAAACATTGAGAGTGGTGATTTCGCCAAGCTGTAGCTGCATCAGGGATCCGTGTTTTCGTGATAAATTGCATAGACCGTGGTGGGGTGCAAGTGCCCAATGAATGGTATCTTTACTGGTCCTGGAGGACATTTGTGTTTGGGTTTGGACTGAAGTTTTAGAAGTGCGATTATCAACAGGAAGAAGGAAAGGAGAACCACTAGAGAAGAGAACTCAACCTCCAATCCTCCATGAGACAAAACTTTCTAAATTTGTAGATTCAGAAGTAGAAAGTGTGATTATCAACAGGTGTCTTCAGTTCTATTTATAGAAATAATAATAACTACACTCAAATTGGCTGGTGAGATGCTTCTTGCTGATCCTGTGTTGGAGCTGGAGAGGCATGTCGGCCATATGTACGCCAGCACCCCACACCAAAAGTTCTACTGTAGTTAATTCTTAGTTTCAGAAATTTGCTTGATGCTTTTATGGGTAATTTGTCTTATCATAAAAGTTAACAAGCCTTCTTGATTATATTACTGTTTCTAAGCTCTGTCTACATCTACAGGAGTCTTTCTCACTCGCCAGAACAACTTTCTGGGAAGCTAATATGAATACGGTAACAAATGTACATGTGTGTGTGCGTGTGTCTGTGTCCCTGTGTGTGTGTGTTGCCGAGCAGACTCTACCCGTGTATCACACTGGATGAACATAAAGTTAGTCCACACCATTCATCCCAGAAAACGATTTAAATAACCATTTTGTTCAAAAAGGGCTGCCTTGCCTTCGCATCAATATAGGAATAGGAATGTGATTACAGATTCACATCAATGCAAACTATGAGACAGGGTACAGCTATTTACATATTGACAATTCACAGCAGGCTGTCCATCCTTACCACTCTTCTATGTCATCCTCATCACTCTCATTATCATCTCTGTCGGTGGCGCCAACTTCATCAGAGGCATCACCACGGTAACCTTCAGGTTTTACAGCTTCCCTATGTCCAAGCCAGTTCAGTGCAGGTCTAAGCTCCGTTGCTATAACTGTGAAACTATTTGGCCTCGTACTAGAGTGGACATTTTTAGACTGATTAAGCACGTGATACTGCAAGCGCAGAGAACATTATTAGCCACCAGTGCAGAATATACACCTAGAAGTTGAATAATAAACTTTGCAGTTTTTGACTTAATATAGCAGTTGAACATTGGTGATTTGGTGTAAAAAAGATAGCCTCATTTTTTGTATGCGTAGCTTTGCCTTTGCACAAAACGCAAATCTATATTGGTGTATGGAAATTGCAATAGCTGCAATTTTAAAGCGTGGACTACTACTCTGCTAGTTTTCAATTTTCCACCAGAACAATTTTGTAAATAGTGAAATATCTTAATCCATGTGCTTACTCCTCCATTAGGAAACTTAACACTGGACCCGATAGTAAAATTGGTCTCCATTCAAAATTCCTAAGATTATATGCAATATGTGCTCTTTGCCTTGGAGAAAACAGAACATATTTAGTAGAAATGGAAATAATACGACCACTTTACCACCAATTACAGGATATATATATATATATATAACATAATCATTCACCAAAATATATAGAAGCTCAAGCAAATAATCTAGGATAACTAACCTTGTTCTTCCATAATAACTGATCAACCTCCCAGAGCTTTGGACGCCGAATAGCATGCCACCTGGAATAAAATTGATGTGACCTTCATATACATAATTCTAACAGAAAGAGAGAATTCTGATCACAGAAACCATTACCTAGACGATATTGGGCGAGTATTCCCAAATAGTACTCCGCGCACGGCAACTGAAACAGCAGCAGATCTTATAACATTCTCAGCATCAAAATGACTCAAAGTCCCAGTCAGTGGGGCAAGAAGGAAGTCGGCATCACTCAAATATTCAGCCACAGTGCATGCATCCTCAATTGCCTCCTCACCCACAAAATCTAGAACTGTTGATACAAAAATAAGCAGTAATGAGATATACAGTCAACAAATAGCTAGTCCGTAACTTCCATAACTATGTTGGTTAAACGAGTGCTTCATTAGAGAAACATAAGTTTCACAATTTCAGCAATCAAATTTGTGCGGTGACAGAATAACTTAAAGCAATAGAAGGAATTTGGCAGAATCTGTAGATCTGTTCACTCTTCACACATGATCTTCAAACAGTGCAATTTTCACAACGAATTGGAAACAATCAGATTAGAGAAATAGAATGAGATAGAAAAATTACCGTTTTCATGGAGAAAATCAGCGACAAGCCTAGGTTGCCCATGTGCCTGAGAAAGCACCATCTCTGGAGTATCCATTTTGACAGGGCACCTAACAAATTTGTCCTTCAGAATAATCACTTCATTATCTGTAAAAGGAGATGCAGTTAGGTGACAGGCAGACAATTTTCTATGACTGTAGCACTTCTAAAATGGAAACTTTCAGAGTCCTTCCTGAACTGCAACTTGGAATTTAAATCTACTAATATCCATTATGCATTGAAGCAAAAGATGAAAATATAAGTTAGAACAGTTCGCAATTCCTAAAACTCGTAAGATATGTAAGATAGATCATCATAGGTACCTGATGCTACCGAGCTTTCATTCTCTCTTTTGTTGTGCAAAAATTTGCCCAGTGCATGAAATAGAGATAGTGTTGCATCTTTTCCAAATGCCAAAGAAACTTCATCATCCAAATGGCCTGCTTTGCTTGTACTCTCTTCTGAACGCATAAGAGACATCTTTGAAGTAGATGGAGAAAGTACTCGATGTGGTTTCAGAGAGAAGTACTGTAATGATGTAATCGCATTCCTGATATCCCCTCCGCTGGAATTTGCTATTAGATCAATATGTTCATTGCTGACTACAAACCGTTCCAGTCTACATATTTTTGTAAGCACCTTTTTTATGGCATTGGCAGTGATTGGATTAAATGTCACCTAAAGATTCATGTGTTTTCCACAAATCAGTAAATACACAGGTGCCAGCACTAATTTAAAATAAGAGAAGTTATAAATCAACCTTAAAGGCCCCTGCACTTTGTAGAGATGACTGAAGTTCATCCCAGTATCGGGATTGCTGCTCTGCAGAATCAGATTTGCCATAGTCATTGATCAATATGGCAGTTGGAAGATGAACTGATTGCAAAAGCAGATGCAAGCACCTCTGAAGTCTTCCACAAGAGATCTTCCCGTTAACAATGGGAAGATCATCAATCAAGATTATAACTGGTTTTGTGTACACCCTGGTCATGGATGGCGAAACAAGTCCATATTTCCTTATTCTTTCAACAAAATTTTCAAATTCGTCCATCTTTGACATATAACGAATCCCTGGTTTAGAATCCACAAAAATTTGCATCAGGAAACAGCATAGTGAATCAACAATGTCAAATTTAAAACATAATCATAATAAAGGATTGAACTGATTTACATTGATCAATAACATATACTATATCCGAATAACCAGTTTATGTTTATATCAAACGTTTTCAACCTATGTTCTGCAAGAGGGTCCAACAAAATATTATTTCCCACCAAGAAGAAAAATCAGTATTATTTCTTCTTATGCCTCTGATTTTCTGAACGAAGCATAAAGTTATAACAAAGGTAAACTGATCATCATTTCATGTCATAAAAGAGACATTCTAGATATACTTGCATCCAATCTCACAAATACTGGCTTTAAATGTATTTCTTGCAGATTTAAGTCAGCTTGTAGCTTGTTTCTCTGACTTCTAAGCATTAGAATAAGTTAAGAAAATATTTCTGTTTATTCTTGAACAGCCGGGAAGTGGTTAAAATCAAATAGAGAGTATAGGCCTTGTACATCCATTGCTAATTACCTGAACTCAAAGTATGCAGATGTTCTTGCCATATTGTGGGGGTAGGAGTGTTCCATTCAAATACTTCAGCTCCAAGATGAGCTGCAATAGCATATACAGTTGCCTGCAAAACGATATAATCTAATCAATATAAATTCATCCAATACATGGAAGTGATCACTATTTCCTAGTACTGCTGAGAGAAATAAACAAATGAAATTTTAAATCACAGAAACAATAGCTCCATACAGATTTTCCAACTCCAGCTTGCCCAGAAATGAGGATCACATTATTGTGAGAGATGCCCTGCAGTAACATAAAACAAAATAAAAAATCAAATGAAAACAAAATAAAGTACTTTGAACTACTATGTACTACTAAAAGTACTAATCCTCGATCCTTTCAAAACTACCTAATCGAAGTGAGTCAATTTCAAGGCCATTCCGATTATGATCGTTTTGGCAGATCATAGAGACATAAATTAGTGAAAATAAAACTCTTCTGTTTTCAGAAAACAGATCTGCTAGTAGCAATTATCCAACTTCACAGGTTTTCATTTTGGTTAGATCCAAGTAGAGAATCTGCATGTGCAAGCATATTTGGTACTCGGAAAGAAAAATGCAGAAACTTCCCTAAATAGTGGAAAGGAATATTTGGACTGCCGTAAGTATGGCAACAAGAAAGAAAATAAGAAGTATCATTATTATAAGATAAGAAATTCTGTAATTGACAAAATTTACCTGAGAAATTTTCATTCTCTCTTCAAACCATGTTTTGACCTCTTCAACCTGCAAACCAATAAGTTAAATGAAGTTAAATATAAAACATTATACCAAGGATAAAACAATATTGAATTTAAAGCAGATGTGCAGACCTTCTTCTTGTGAACAGCCAACTCCTCCAACAAACAAGGCTTATACTTACTTACCCACTGCTTGTTACTCTCAGAACCTAATACGAAAATGGAAACCAACGTAATATGAGAAAATAATTGTAAACAGTAAACGGGTGGTGCATCCATAATCACAAATACACCCTAATGGCCCACAGAAGGATACAACATGGTAACAACAGCAAATTCGAAATCACCTCTGAGCTATGATTTTTAGGCAATTTATATTAGCTACACGGATACAAACTGATTAAGATGTCAAATGATAATTTGTTATAAACAAAGCTCGGGCAAACAAAGGAAAGAAACGGAAGCACAGAACACTATATGATAGGTTTGCAGCTTGATAAGTTGAAGAATCAAAAATCGAAGCAGTTGAAATTGTTCCGAACGAAACCGAAGAGAAGCAATATTGAGTTACAGCTGGCGAAAAGATACAATAAAGGAAATAAAACCATCTCTTGAAATAGCATACCAGATGGTACCTTGAACTGAGGGAACCCTTGATTGAACTCCTCACAGAACATTTTAACCTGCCAACAAACATTACATTAACCAAGTACTACTACACAAAATAACATGGACAAGTTAATTTAGACTTAACACAGCTCAATTGTTACAGAAACAGATACAAAATGACACCAAAGTACTGAAACTTAAAAGTAGCAGACCATGTTGAAATTTCACCTCATCAAATCCAGTGGAGTGAGAGTATTGAGCTGGCCTTGAATCCGAATCGGGGAGCGAAACCCTTCTCGCTCGTTTAGGGTTTTTCCGCACCGGGACTGACTTGGAGAATCTGGAATTGGATGCCGATAGTGAAGCTTTGTCGGCGTCGTCGTCATCGGACGACAAAATGATAGGTGCCGGATTCCGTTTAACCTTGCCCATTT